>JABXJD010000258.1:312500-332500 GCA_013375575.1 Percina caprodes
AAAATACTGGAATTAACAAACTTAAAAAAAAAAAAAAAGACGGAGACAGATGTGTGTCTTGCTGCAAAGAACAGTGTCTCTAAAAAAAGTCACTTTCCAGTAAGAGAAGCTTTCACCGGCGGTGCACATGTCTTTGGTGGTGAAGCAGGTGTTGTTAGGATGTAGTTACAGACGGGGCTGCAGTGTGAGGAAGCTCGCTGCTGCGGCTGCTTATTAGCGTCCAGCTCACTGAGGTGCCGAGCCTGTACTTAGCTGTAATGAGAGGCTGAGTGTCGGAGCATCACAGTCCTCACGGAGACGTGATGACACGGTGGCATGAAGCGGCTCTCATCGAGTCCTCTCTGGTCATTACACCAACAACCGGCACAGAGGGGACCCCGTGATTAACTTTTACATCGCCCTTCTTCTTCCAGCGCGAGCGCTGTGCATATTTCAGCCAAGAAACACTTGATTAAGGTGTTCTTTTTGTTGATTAGGCTGAATAAATCTAGTTAATCTTAATGGGGGGGGGGTCTAGAGGATGTGATGATTAGCGATAGACTGATTTTATTGGCCGGCTGATATATCGGGCCGTAACTCCCATGGCGCCATTTTAATGCTACCAAGCCATCACCAGTCGTTAGCATCCCATTGACTCCCATTCATTTTGACGTCACTTTGACAGTGAATAACTTTACAGTAATATGACTAACAGAAACTAAAAAAACACTCATTAGTCCTCTGACTTTGTGCTTTCGTGTGTGTGTGTGTGTGTGTGTGTGTGTGTGTGTGTGTGTGTGTGTGTGTGTGTGTGTGTGTGTGTCTGCAGCGATGCACGTGTCTGTGCGGGAAGTCCACGTCTCGTCAGAGCCGGACTCCTCCTTCTTCCTGCGGGTGGACTGGAAGGGGCGGGGCTTAGGTTCGGGCTTCCAGGTGCTGCTGACTGACGGACAGGACGCTTGGAGAGGAGACGGTAAAAATAGATAAGATAAGACACCCGTACCCTGCGTGTCCTGAAAGATTTATGCTCACCTGCCACACACACACACACGGACACATACATACACACACAGAGACACACACATGGAAACATACACATACAGAGTCACACACACACGTGAACACACACACATTCACAGAAACACACATACAGTCATACACATACATGCACACACACACACTGAAACATGCACACACGCACATACACAGAAACACACACACACACATACAGAATTCCAGGGGTGGAAGATGTATTTGGATCCTTTACTTAAGTAAAAGTACTACGTTGTGACCTCATCTGGGAACATTTGAGATTTGACCTTTTCAGCTTCAATCAGAAGATTTGAGTTTCACCTCAAACGGTCTCAAGTCCTTTCAAAGTTTCCACTGTCCTCGTTCATTTATACTGCTTATTGTTATCGATACTTACTTATTATACTGATTATACTCTGATTATTCTCTGATTATACTCTGATTCAGCCCTCTTTTTCTCCCACTTGTTTCCGTGACTTCCCAGTGAGCGAGGCAGCAGTGTGCCGGGAGGCGGAGGAGCTGGAGATGCAGCCGGAGCGGTACGTCCAGGACCTGGAGCAGGCGCTCACCGAGACAGAAAGCTCCGTCACGTACAGCTTCACGCTGACGCCGTCTCCCCCCGACCGCCGCGCCGCGCTCACACTGGCGTACGAGAAGGTTCAGAAGGAAATCTCTGTGAGTGGCACACACACCTCAAGATAGTCTTTATAGTACAGTAACAGTCAAAAGTTTGTGTCTAATGGCGTTTTTCCAGTAATGTTTCCTGCTCGACTCGGCCGCAGTGCCCCGTCCTCTCTCCGTTGCAGATTAGTACCGCCTCATGCGTTGGGGGGGGGAGGAATCAGTATCAACACTAAAAAAAATCCACATGGGTCGATTCCTAGTAACAATGCATGTGTAAAAAATTCCAACCGAATGAAATGCGATGCCGTTTTCAAACATCCTTGGGTATAATCTTTAGATTTTACTTTGTTTGACCAGCAATGATTCACCTTAATATTTTCTGTTCATACGGTACTGCATCACATCTGTTTCCAGCGAAGCAGCACGAAAGCCGAACATGCAGAAAATCCACGTTATCTTCTTCTTCACAAATGAAATAAATGTCAGACTGACTGACATGTGATCGTTCTTCTTAGAAAGCAATCAGCTATTTAGAAAATGTCTCATGATATATTGTCTCTAGAAGTGTTATTGCAGACTCATGAAACGGCGTATGTATGACACGCCAATTGCTACGCCATTATTGGCGTGTTTTCAAGACACATACTCACTTTTTAGCGTGTTTATCAACGCCGTAGGGCCTCCATTGAATTACCTTGCGATGGCGTGTGAATTCACGTGTGAGGCGAGCGTTGAAGGTGTGTTTGATTCCCGGCATGTGGCTGCTTGGCTGAAGACACACGTAGTTTCTAAAGAAGCTGAAAGCAGCAAAAAACAGCACGATTACATTTTGATTAATTGCACAGCCCTATGTCTTGGTCTCCGTTGACGTGGTCTTGACTACACACTGCTCCTGACAGACCAGCCCCAAAGTTAATTGCAGCTTTCTCAGTAAAATGTGAGTTTGTTGTTGACATTAAGAGTTGTTGATGGTTCACATGACGGGACTTAAATCTCTAAAGCTCCAGAGAAAAGCTATGTTTTGATCTCCTGACTGAGCCGAGGAGGTGATGAATAGAGCGTGAAATATGTGTCTGTTAGTTCAGAAACCTGAGCTGCTTTACTGACGACCTGTGGCTAAAGTAACTGACCTCATGGGCGTCAGAGAACATAGACAGTTAAAGGAATGGACTAAACAGATCCCGTTGCTCTGGACGGGGACCAGTGAAGTCTATTAGAAGCTCTTTCCCGGTGATGCTGAGCGTTACTGCGCAGCCTCCAACTGAGCTGGAAGACGTAGATGTGACGTAGCAACCTGTCTGAAAGCTGTAAGTCTTCTGGTAGCTGTGCAAGAGAAATCTCAATCATTCCCCATCAGCAGAGACGGAGAGGTAGGTATATGTTAGGAGATAACATAGGTACAGGCTAATTACTGCTAACTAACATGCTAGTTAACATTAACATAGGCACAGGCTAATTACTGCTAACTAACATGCAAATTAACTTTAACATAGACACAGACTAATTACTGCTAACTAACATGCTAGTTAACATTAACATAGACACAGGCTAATTACTGCTAACTAACATGCTAGTTAACATTAACATAGGCACAGGCTAATTACTGCTAACTAACATGCTAGTTAACATTAACATAGGCACAGGCTAATTACTGCTAACTAACATGCTAGTTAACATTAACATAGGCACAGGCTAATTACTGCTAACTAACATGCTAGTTAACATTAACATAGACACAGGCTAATTACTGCTAACTAACATGCTAGTTAACATTAACATAGGCACAGGCTAATTACTGCTAACTAACATGCTAGTTAACATTAACATAGACACAGGCTAATTACTGCTAACTAACCCGCTAGTTAACATTAGTAATTAAACCTAAACAGCTGTCTGGGAGCTTCTCCTGACTATGCGACGGTAAGTCGCGTGGTTATGACACAATCGTTAGCCTATTTTTACCAAAACGTCTGCTACGGAGCCATAACGTGAGCTACAAGCTAACGGAGCCTTTTATACATTGTTGTGTTTCTTTAGAAATAAACAACGGACAAATAGAGTCTTTAAACGCTTCAGATGTAAAGTTATTCGCTGTCAAAGTGGTGTCAAAATGAATGGGAGTCAATGGGATGCTAACGGCGGGTGATGGCTACGTAGCACCTGACATATTTCAAGACATGCAAGTAAAAACGGTTTTGTGTGGCAGGACACCTTTAATGTATTTGTTCTGGTGTGAGAAACAGTCTCTGTGTTCAGGGGTGAACACACTCATTCATGATGGAGACACAAAACCTTGTTGCCATGGTGATTATGACAGAATGGAAACCTAAGTGCTGTCTGTGTGCTGTAAGTAGAAAAAGGGGAAAATGAATCGGTTTCTTTTTTGACAAACTACGAGTTAGAAAGAGCAGATTTACAGAAGTGAGCTGCGTGTGTCATCGCAGGGTTTCTCTTGCTCAACTTTAACATAATAAAGTAATTCATGTGACATAAAGTTATGAGTCATAATGACGGGCTTCAGGCTAATGTGTGTGTGTGTGTGTGTGTGTGTGTGTGTGCTCTCTGTAACACTGCTGACTTCTAGCTCAAACAGTTGGGTCCTTCCTCTCTAGTTGCAGCTTCTGTTAAAGCTGCAACACACCGAAAGAGGGGGGGTGGGTGGGTGTGTGTGTGTGTGTGTCTGTCTGTGTGTGTGTGTGTGTGTGTGTCTGTGTGTGTGCTCTCTGTAACACTGCTGACTTCTAGCTAAAACAGTATATAACACAGAAAATGTTGGTATTAATGCTTATTATCCTCCATCAGAGTGGGTAACAGTCTTTCTATCACCCCAAAAAACGCAGCACAAGAACTTACAAAGAACATATTTAGATTAAATTGTATTGTCATTATCAGGGTTTCCGTGGGGTCTTAACAAGTCTAGACTTTCAAAATAAAACATTTTAGGCCTTAACAGTCTTCTTTGTGTTCTAGTTCTTAAATAATTTTCGACGAGTCTCAATTTCCCTACATTCATTTCAACGTTACATCTTCTATTTTGAAATACTTGTACCTATAGTTTGCTGTATGTGTACAGATAATTATTCCTCTAAGCCGCTTTTATTACATTTTAAGGAATTTATTTACTATTGTGACTCTGCTTTGCGTTGTACTTTAATGCCGTGGTTATAGGTCTTAAATTTAATTCATCAAGGTCCTAAAAAGTCTTAAAAAGTCTTAAATGTGTTGTTGAAACCTGCAGAAACCCTCGTGTTGTCTTCCCGTCAAAATTGAAAATACACTTTCTATTGATGTTTTTAACTTTTTCTTACGTTTTTGTCCTTTTTTTTTCCAACACTTTTAATGCTTTTTTTTCAATGTTTGTCCCTTTTTTACGTTTTCAACACTATGTAACACTAACTTATTAACTTTAGTTTTACGGTTATTTTTGGAATTTATGGTCAATAAACCTCATTTATAGGAAATTATACCTAATGTTTGAGTTAGAAAAGCAGAAATTAGGAATTATTGAGACTAAAATTAAAGGAATGGATGTTGATGATAATCACAGACTGGAATATGTCAACTTTTACTCTCAATACTATTTCAAAAACACTTCAATTTGGTTTCAAATGCTATAAAATTGAATAAGACGCCCCAAAATTAATGAAAGTAGAGATTTGTACTTGGCAAAGAGCGTTGTGTGGAATCAATCATGTTATTTTGGGGAATTAAAAAGAACATTGATATAGGACAACATGAGGGCAACATGAGGGCAACATGAGGGCAACATGAGGACAACATGAGGACAACATGAGGGCAACATGAGGACAACATGAGGACAACATGAGGACAACATGAGGGCAACATGAGGGCAACATGAGGACAACATGGGGACAACATGAGGACAACATGAGGACAACATGGGGACAACATGAAGACAACATGAGGGTTAAATCTGAGCATGCGCGTCTCACATCTGCACTCGACTCACATCGGACTGGGACCAGGGGCGATCCAGATGTTTTTGCTCCACTTCTACAGTCTCTGCATCTGCCCCCGTTTCAAACTCCCCAGGATGCAAGTTCAGACTCTGTATAAAGAAAGAAAGGTTCATTCTCCCCCATAAACATGCAGAGACTTTACTATTCAGCCCCAACATCCACCCACGGTGGCAGTAAAGTTAGAATAGGTGGAGCTGCTCTCAAAGGTTTCTCCCCAAATAAAAGTTAATCAGCGAGTCAGAAACGGCTTATTGAAACGGTAGCGTCTCTATGACAACGGGGGGAAACCTTTTGCCAACATCAACACTGTCCAGCCAACCCAGCGGTGTCTCCCACCAGTCCCAGTACTCCCAGTACGCTCAGACCGGGAGAACTAATGCCCCTCCATACCTCTCTCTGCCCCTCCATACCTCTCCGCCCCTCCATACCTCTCTCTGCCCCTCCATACCTCTCCGCCCCTCCATACCTCTCTCTGCCCCTCCATACCTCTCCGCCCCTCCATACCTCTCTCTGCCCCTCCATACCTCTCCGCCCCTCCATACCTCTCTCCGCCCCTCCATACCTCTCTCTGCCCCTCCATACCTCTCCGCCCCTCCATACCTCTCTCTGCCCCTCCATACCTCTCTCTGCCCCTCCATACCTCTCCGCCCCTCCATACCTCTCTCCGCCCCTCCATACCTCTCTCCGCCCCTCCATACCTCTCTCTGCCCCTCCATACCTCTCCGCCCTCCATACCTCTCTCTGCCCCTCCATACCTCTCTCTGCCCCTCCATACCTCTCCGCCCTCCATACCTCTCTCTGCCCCTCCATACCTCTCTCTGCCCCTCCATACCTCTCCGCCCCTCCATACCTCTCTCCGCCCCTCCATACCTCTCTCTGCCCCTCCATACCTCTCTGCCCCTCCATACCTCTCCGCCCCTCCATACCTCTCTCTGCCCCTCCATACCTCTCTCTGCCCCTCCATACCTCTCTGCCCCTCCATACCTCTCCGCCCCTCCATACCTCTCTCTGCCCCTCCATACCTCTCCGCCCCTCCATACCTCTCTCCGCCCCTCCATACCTCTTTCTGCCCCTCCATACCTCTCTCTGCCCCTCCATACCTCTCTCTGCCCCTCCATACCTCTCCGCCCCTCCATACCTCTCTCTGCCCCTCCATACCTCTCTCCCCTCCATACCTCTCCGCCCCTCCATACCTCTCTCCGCCTCCATACCTCTCTCTGCCCCTCCATACCTCTCCGCCCCTCCATACCTCTCTCTGCCCCTCCATACCTCTCTCTGCCCCTCCATACCTCTCTGCCCCTCCATACCTCTCCGCCCCTCCATACCTCTCTCTGCCCCTCCATACCTCTCCGCCCCTCCATACCTCTCTCCGCCCCTCCATACCTCTTTCTGCCCCTCCATACCTCTCTCTGCCCCTCCATACCTCTCTCTGCCCCTCCATACCTCTCCGCCCCTCCATACCTCTCTCTGCCCCTCCATACCTCTCTCTGCCCCTCCATACCTCTCTCTGCCCCTCCATACCTCTCTCTGCCCCTCCCACCCGCCTCCTCAGGTCCGCCGATGCCAACGCCCTCAAGACCATCAGAACTAAGCTCCGGACCTGGGGAGACAGAGGCTCTGTTTCCATCCACATGTTTTTATCAGATTTAAGTGATATTTAATGAAAAATGTCTTCTGGAAACTGTAAAATTTGATGGAATTTCATGAATATCGACTCAAAGGAAATCCGTTCGTCTCATGTGATTTTCTCTTGATGATTTTCGTCTTATGTGATAAACGCTGATGGAAACGTTATTTGCTGAATAAATGATGAATTGCGATTAAGTTTTAGGTCATTTTATGGTTGCAACCCGCCACAAAACGCAGAAGAAGAAGTTGTAGTTCATTTCCCCCAGTGTTTCCTCTCTGTCTGCACACATGGGGGGGGGCAACAAAGACAGATGGACGTGGACGGACGAGGAGACGAGAGACTTTCTGGATTTAATTTATCAGGAACTCGTGAAGGAAATGGCCAACAATGGTTAGGACAACACACACACACACACACACACACACACACACACACACAGAAATGGCCGACAAAGGTTAGGACAAGCTGTGGGACGTCCTGCGGAGACAATGGAAGACGCTCAGACAGAGAGACATGTCTCAAAAAAGAGTCTTGCAGCGGTGCCGGGTGGGGGCAATAAAAGACACGTTGCATCTGCGTCGTCATAGCGATGTGTTGATAGCGACGTTTTCTTATTATAGCTCGATATGTCTCTATCAGCTGGAACATGAGCTCTATTACAACTCGTCCCATAGTGATCATGTGATTGGAGACGGGAGCCATTTTGTCTAGAAACACGTTGTTGTTGTTGTTGTTGTTGTTGTTGTTGTTGTTGTTGAATGTTGCGCGATTTGGTGCGAAAATTAACGGAAACATCTTAAAATGTCTCAAATCAATTCCATATACCAATTTGACCCTAAAACAGCATCATGTGACGTCATCACCACGTTTTTATTGGCTGTAAAGCAGTTGGATGGAAACACACTGTCACCAGCTTTATTCACATGAGTTTTTTTGTGTATTTTTTTTTACCAAACTTCAGATAATTTGATTGACAAGTGGATGGAGACTTAGCTTCTTACTCGACTGCTGCACTGCTGCACCCCCCCCCCTCCCCGACCACATCAAACAGCCAAGCACCCCCCCCCCATTATTCAGACAGGCCCTCAAAACTCTCCTCTTCCAACTTGTTTCTTCCTGTTAACAGACTTTCCCAGTTTTTCCCTCTTTCTCTCTCCACCTCTCCTGCTTTACTTACACATTATCCATGTCTTCCTTTTCTCTCCGTAGCGTTTGTTTGTTCGTAAACCACAACTGTAAAGCGTCTCTGAGTGTTTAGAAAAGCGTTATGAAAATCAAATGTATTAGTACAAGTGTTTTTATAGTTTTAGAGAAGGTATAATATACAGTGCAACATTACAATGTCAATTATAACAAGACATCTTTCTATTAACCCCGTCCTGCCCACAACTAACCCTGATACCCAGAAAAAGACAGATAAAGAAATAAAAAAGACAACAAAAGGAAGAAAAACAATGTAAATAACGGACAAAACCACCTTTCTTCTCCTGCCCGTGATGGCGTATGATGTCCCCGTCCTCTACATCCCTACATCCCAGCAGCTATGAAGAGGGAAGAGTAGGAAGTCTTTCAAAGTCTTCCATACATTGTAATGTCCCCTTGTGGGACTAATAAAGGACACATTATTATTTATTATGTATTTACAGTAAGCCAGTAAAGGGTCCCAATGTTTGTAAAATTCCCTGAATGATCCTGTAACGGAGTAATTGATTTTTCTTTTCTATTTTTAGAAGCATCATAATATCAGAAAGCCACGTGGAGGCTTTTGTTGTAGATGATTTCCGTTCCATAAGTATTCTCTGTCGTGCACACCACGCCTCCCGATACGATATCATCAAGATACGTACGGCACGATACGATATTACTGCAATTTTAAACATATTGCAATATATTGCAATTTATAACCTTTTTTCCAACTTTTAATTTTTCCCCAAAAGGAAACTTATCAACATGTTTCATCTAAAAAGAAACATTTCTCTGTTTGTTCATCTCACTTCAATGTTATTGCTGCAAAATGGGACAACCTGACCAATATATATTATATATAACATATAATAACAGATCCATACTTGGCGTCTGTGTATTGATACAGTATTACCACTGAAAATATCGCAATACTATGCTGGATCAATCCCCCCCCCACCCCCCCAGCAGTTAAACACATTTTAGACACCTAAAAACATCTAAATCAGTGTAATTTGACGCTATATTTAGAATATTTTCAGCCCTTTACGAGCGGAGCTGAAGCCGTTTTCTCTGCCGTTACCCTCCGATGTTTCAGTGATTTCTGATTAATGTCCGTTCCCTTCTTCCAGTTCCGGTTGGGTTCTGTTCTGCTGAAGGCGGTCCCGGAGCCGGCGGGGGCCGTGAGAGACTTCCTGGTCCACAGCCTGCAGCGGGGAAACCAACTGGAGCGCCTCAACCAAAACCTGGACCAGGAGAACCAAAGACTGAGACAAGAACAGCAACGCATCACTGCAGAGTAACGAACACAGAACATCCGGGGGCATCTGGAACATAGTTCACAATTATCTCACACACACATATAAATGAAAATCTCTTACACACACTGAAACGCTCTCATACACACTACTGATACACTCTCATACACACTACTGATACACTCTCATACACACTACTGATACACTCTCATACACACTACTGATACACTCTCATACACACTACTGATACACTCTCACACACACTACTGATACACTCTCATACACACACTGAAACACTCTCATACACACACTGAAACACTCTCATACACACACTGAAACGCTCTCATACACACTACTGATACACTCTCATACACACACTGAAACACTCTCATACACACACTGAAACGCTCTCATACACACTACTGATACACTCTCATACACACACTGAAACACTGTCATACACACTACTGAAACGCTCTCATACACACACTGAAACGCCCTCATACACACACTGAAACGCTCTCATACACACACTGAAACGCTCTCATACACACACTGAAACGCTCTCATACACACACTGAAACGCTCTCATACACACACTGAAACGCTCTCATACACACACTGAAACGCTCTCATACACACACTGAAACGCTCTCACACACACTACTGAAACGCTTGGATTTTACTTTCAGTAGTACATAATTATGATGAAAATGTCCGATGTTTCATGAATTCTCTCTGAAAGTTGGAAGACATTTCTAGAAAATGTTATGAACAGTAAAGCAACGTACATCTAATGTCTAAAGGGAAACATTTGTGTACTGTGAATGTCCTCCTGGATATATTCTGATAAAGAAAGCTGTTAAGATGTGTGTGTTTCTGTGTGTTTCAGATTGAAGCGTTACGCCGAGTAAGGTAACCCTGGAAACAGAGCTGTACTCTCGGTTTGTTTTGGTCCTGAATGAGAAGAAAGCTAAGATCCGAAGTCTACAGGAAGCGGTCACACACCTGCAGGAAACCAGGTAACTACACACTTACAGTTCTTTACCCCGTCACCTGTATACCTGCTTAATATCTGAGCTTCACCATCTTCTAACTGTACACAAGCCGGGAACTATATTCTCAGAAGGTGAAGCAGTACTTGGGCGGAGGGATTATTACTCCAACTTTGAGCGAACTCCAGGTGAACTCTTTGCTCCTCGCCACGGGGCTCCTCAGGTGCTGCGAGCAAATCACTCCGCCCAAGTAGCAGAAGTAGCAGTGCTTCGCCTTCTGAGAATATAGTTCCCAGTATGTCTACGGAAGGGTATCTATGGACTTATCTAACTCTGGAGCTTACGGTGAATAAGATATGGTCCAAACAAGTCGGCGTGTTCCTTTTAAAGCGTGCGTATAATGCTCATGTTCAGGTTCATAATTGTATTTTGAGGTTGGACCAGAATATGTTTCCATGGTTTCATTTTTAAAAACACCATATTTTTGTTGTTCTGCACATTGCTGCAGATCCTGTTTTCACCCTGTGTGTTTAGGTCTCTGTTTTATCTCCAGAGTGAGACATCTCTCTAGTTTTATCTCCAGAGTGAGACATCTCTCTAGTTTTATCTCCAGAGTGAGACATCTCTCTAGTTTTATCTCCAGAGTGAGACATCTCTCTAGTTTTATCTCCAGAGTGAGACATCTCTCTAGTTTTATCTCCAGAGTGAGACATCTCTCTAGTTTTATCTCCAGAGTGAGACATCTCTCTAGTTTTATCTCCAGAGTGAGACATCTCTCTTCTATCCTATCTTTGTTGGGAGCTGCACATGCTCAGTAGCTCGGTAAGATCCATCAGCTGATAACTCTTTCTCCAGCTTTGGTCAGTCCAAGGCAGGATCAGCTGGGAGACTTCTTCTAGACCAGGGACACAATAGGGACAGGAAGTAGAACAGGGACAGGAAGTAGACCAGGGGCAGGAAGTAGTTCTTTTGGAGATTCTGGTCCACTAGTGGCTGTTGGAGCAGTGTTTTCCATTGAGAACGAGCTAGCATGCTACGATTAGCCACCTCGTCTCTAGTGACGTAGAAAGCCGTGCAGATGTTGGACAGCTCACCTGGAGACTGAAGACAGAGGACACTCAGAAACCAGATCAGAGGACACTCAGAAACCAGATCTCACTCAAAACACCATGGATGTTTTTTTCCAAGTGTGTAGCCATGTGGAAGCACCAGAGACACAAAATAAGGTCACTTTAAGGTCACAAGCAAAGAACTCACATTTCATAAAAGGAGGATAAAACTAATCTCATAGAGAAATGTTTCAACACATGAATTTATGTGTCTAGTTGCTCAATAAATTGCTCAACACTGTGACGCCGGTTCCTGCGATTGCTGCAATTGGGATTTATCTTTTTTATTGTAAAAGTCATGATATTTAATTAGTTTTCTTCATTATATGAAAGTCTGGTTGTTATTATTAAACTACTGTGTTTAACCCTCGTGTTGTCTTCCCGTCAATTAAACAACAATTTTATTGACGTTTTTAACTTTTTCTTACATTTTTGTCCCGTTCTTTCACTTTTTTTGACGTTTTCAACACTACGTAACACTAACTTATTAACTTTAGTTTTACAGTTATTTTTGGAATTTATGGTCAATAAACCTCATTTATAGGAAATTATACCTAATGTTTGAGTTAGAAAAGCAGAAATTAGGAATTATTGAGACTAAAATTAAAGGAATGGATGTTGATGATAATCACAGACTGGAATATGTCAACTTTTACTCTCAATACTATTTCAAAAACACTTCAATTTGGTTTCAAATGCTATAAAATTGAATAAGACGCCCCAAAATTAATGAAAGTAGAGATTTGTACTTGGCAAAGAGCGTTGTGTGGAATCAATCATGTTATTTTGGGGAATTAAAAAGAACATTGATATAGGACAACATGAGGACAACATGGGGACAACATGAGGGCAACATGAAGACAACATGAGGACAACATGAGGACAACATGAGGACAACATGAGGACAGCATGAAGACAACATGAGGGCAACATGAAGACAACATGAGGACAACATGAGGGCAACATGAGGGCAACATGAAGACAACATGAGGACAACATGAGGACAACATGAGGACAACATGAAGACAACATGAAGACAACATGAGGGCAACATGAAGACAACATGAGGACAACGTGAAGGCAACGTGAGGACAACGTGAGGACAACGTGAGGGCAACGTGAGGGCAACGTGAGGGCAACATGAGGGCAACATGAGGGCAACATGGGGGCAACATGAAGACAACATGAGGGCAACATGAAGACAACATGAGGACAACATGAGGACAACATGAAGGCAACGTGAGGACAACATGAGGGCAACATGAGGACAACATGAAGACAACATGAGGGCAACATGAAGACAACATGAGGACAACATGAGGACAACATGAGGACAACGTGAGGACAACGTGAGGACAACGTGAGGGCAACGTGAGGGCAACGTGAGGGCAACGTGAGGGCAACATGAGGGCAACATGGGGGCAACATGAGGGCAACATGGGGGAAATGTGAGGGCGACATGAGGGTTAATACGTGTAAAGCTGACATGAATGTGGTCTGCGTTGTAGGTCGGAGGGACAGAAAAAGGACGATTCAGCAAAATCGGACCGGACGGCCGGACAGGAAGAGGATGACTACGCAGGAAGTACCGACGAGGAGCCAGAGGAAGTGAAGCCGCCTGCAGCCTCCGCGTCATCGAGCCGGGGTAAGCCTGCTCTCCGGGACGCATCGCAGACTCCTGCATCTGTTCGTTTGCATCATCTGACCTCCGTCATAACACCTTAAATGTGAATCATGGAGGCGAACTGGTTCCTCTGTAGCAAACAGACTGCTTTGTTCCTTTTAATTGAGTTTTCTCCCTCACATTACGAGCTTATTTCCAGCGTTATATACTAATCCTCCTGGTGTCTTCGGGTCTAATTTGACGCTTTTCCAACGTCCCCGTTAGTGATGCCGTTGCATAGTCTGTCCACCAGAGGACGCTCTACAACGTCCCTGTTAGTGATGGTGTTGCATAGTCTGTCCACCAGAGGACGCTCTACAACGTCCCTGTTAGTGATGGCGTTGCATAGTCTGTCCACCAGAGGACGCTCTACAACGTCCCTGTTAGTGATGGCGTTGCATAGTCTGTCCACCAGAGGACGCTCTACAACGTCCCTGTTAGTGATGGCGTTGCATAGTCTGTCCACCAGAGGACGCTCTACAACGTCCCTGTTGGCAACACTGACTATTTTAAGTATTACTATGTGTTTTTGTTTAAAGGACTTTAAGTTTCATATCTTAAGTTTTATTTTATTTATCAGAACTTTAATATATTTTGATGTTCTGTTGTGACAAAATAAATTATCATATTATTTTAGTGAGAACTCTTAAAATATATATATTTTTTTAAATATATATCTGATTTTTAAAAACCAAATATTTGTGTATTTGTATGGCCCGGGCTTTAATTAAATCCCATTTAATTTCCACAACATCCCTCTTCACTGATGAGATCCTCCCCTCCGGTCGAAGTGCTGCTCAAGTAAAAGTGTAAATTCCCCAAATTGCGACACGATTTCCACATCTGTGTCAACAGTCCTTTTAAAAGGGGAACTTTTCCAGGAACATTAGTGACCTTGTCTCCATTATCCTACGTCTACGAATGACTTCAACACGTACACAATGACCTCAATCAACGCATCATCTACAGAAAGTACATTTGAACGTGTCGGTCAACACGATATTAACAATAACAAGGCAGAAAGTCACACGAGTTGCAGGTGTTTCGCCTTTCACGGCTGATGGAAAACACCTGCTGTGACATCACAGACCACAAAGACAAACACCTTACTTTCTGCCGCAAAGTCGTCCAAGTATTTTCCCATTAAATGTTGTTTTTAAGTGACTTTCTAAGTGATTGATGGGAACAATAATCTTTGAAATTGGTCCAGTTTGAAGCGAGACGAAACAAGCTGCAGCGTTACGTTAACGGGCAGATGTTCACCGTCAGTTCCCGTCCACTAACAGTTCTGTTGTTGCAGCTACAGACTCAGATTATTATTCTAAGTGTCTGACAACATTATGGAAAGGATCCCTAGAGAGATAGACCGTTAGTTAAAGAGAAAGATACATATATTTTTTTTTAATTGTTTCAACGTACACTTTGAGGGTCATGCACATAATTTGTTTAGTATCTGCAATTATATCATAATTATCCTGTTTACTTGTATTATGATATCAGATGTATTTACTCGTTGTTGTTGTTTATATGTATGTTTGTTCTTATGCTTTGGCATCAAGCAACTTGAAATTAAAAATTGAAATTGAAGATCCTTTTAATTTAACATGAAACGGCTCCAAAATCACCAAACCCACCAGACTCCATGTAAATAATCAGTACTTTTATCATTGTAAAACACACTTTCATTCAAAGTGGACAAACACTAAATAAAACTACCAAAAGCCATCTTGGTTCATCTTTCCACTGTTCCAACAATCATCACTCTGGTCTGGTTGGAATGAACTCTTAATTCACCCATTTACATGTGGAGATAGGCTGCTCTATACACGCTAAAAGTAGTGATTATTTACATGGAGTCTGGTGGAGATATGCTGCTCTATACACGCTAAAAGTAGTGATTATTTACATGGAGTCTGGTGGAGATATGCTGCTCTATACACGCTAAAAGTAGTGATTATTTACATGGAGTCTGGTGGAGATATGCTGCTCTATACACGCTAAAAGTAGTGATTATTTACATGGAGTCTGGTGGAGATATGCTGCTCTATACACGCTAAAAGTAGTGATTATTTACATGGAGTCTGGTGGAGATATGCTGCTCTATACACGCTAAAAGTAGTGATTATTTACATGGAGTCTGGTGGAGATATGCTGCTCTATACACGCTAAAAGTAGTGATTATTTACATGGAGTCTGGTGGAGATATGCTGCTCTATACACGCTAAAAGTAGTGATTATTTACATGGAGTCTGGTGGAGATATGCTGCTCTATACACGCTAAAAGTAGTGATTATTTACATGGAGTCTGGTGGAGATATGCTGCTCTATACACGCTAAAAGTAGTGATTATTTACATGGAGTCTGGTGGAGATATGCTGCTCTATACACGCTAAAAGTAGTTATTATTTACATGGAGTCTGGTGGAGATATGCTGCTCTATACACGCTAAAAGTAGTGATTATTTACATGGAGTCTGGTGGAGATATGCTGCTCTATACACGCTAAAAGTAGTGATTATTTACATGGAGTCTGGTGGAGATATGCTGCTCTATACACACTAAAAGTAGTGATTATTTACATGGAGTCTGGTGGAGATATGCTGCTCTATACACGCTAAAAGTAGTGATTATTTACATGGAGTCTGGTGGAGATATGCTGCTCTATACACGCTAAAAGTAGTGATTATTTACATGGAGTCTGGTGGAGATATGCTGCTCTATACACACTAAAAGTAGTGATTATTTACATGGAGTCTGGTGGAGATATGCTGCTCTATACACACTAAAAGTAGTGATTATTTACATGGAGTCTGGTGGGTTTGGTGATGGTGATTTCGGGGCTGTTTCATGTTAAACTAAAAAGATCTTACTCTAAACTAAAGGTCTATCTCTGTAGGGATCTCAACCAAAATATTATCACACACTTATAATAATTATCTGTCAGCAGCAAAAACAGAACTTTTAGTGGACACAAACTGACACTGAACATTTGGCACTGAGCCAATTTCATGTATTTTTGTAGTCACTTGAACACCAATGCATGGGAAAATAGCATCCAGGTGGAAAACTTGAAATTACCCTTTAAAAATCACATCACAAATATAACTATGAATATGATTTATTCCTGGAGCTGTTGTCACAGGAGCCGAGTGTGTTTGCACCATCGCTGATTGTGCCCAGAAACTAACCATGACATCACTGAGGAGTTATGTCATGTGCTCCCAGATGGGGGGGGGTGTTAATGGTCCTGGATGGAGGGATGTATGTAAGTGTGTTTTACTACATCAGTTACCTATCTCATGCAGATGGACCTCTCAGGGAGCCGAGCGGAGCTGTGAGACGGGCTTTTAGGGCAGTTTTTGCTCTTATTTCAGCTGTTAGCGCCCCTTGATTTTACCACCGCAGCCAGTGACTTTTTTTTAATGCTTTTTGTTGCTATTTCCACTTTCTCATACACGGTCAAACGACCGCAGCCAGGTTGGGTCACCAAGGCTTTTTAAGTTGTTTTTTTACTCAAATGTTTCATGTCCAGACTACAAAATATCAAATATCAAATTAATTTTTGTCACTTTTTCCCACTTTCTCATTCATGTTCCAACAACCGCAGCCAGGTTGGTTCATCAAGGCCAAATTGTTATGTTCATACTTAAAAATATCAAATAAACTGATGGATTTCGTTGTTTTTTTGTGACTTTTTATTCCCTTTTTTGAATTTTTTTGTTGCTTTTTTCTACTTTCTCATACACGTTCAAACAACTGCAGCCAGGTTGGTTCATCAAGGCTTCTTTTCAAAATTGTTATATTCATACTCAAAAATATCAAATATCGGATGGATTTCGTTGTTTTTTTGTGACTTTTTATTCCCTTTTTGAATTTTTTTGTTACTTTTTTCTACTTTCTCATTCATGTTCCTTACAACCACAGCCAGGTTGGTTCATCAAGGCAAAATTGTTATGTTCATACTCAAAAATATCAAATATCGGATGCATTTTGTCTGTTTTTTAGTCACTTTTTTAGCTTTTTCCTACTTTCTCATTCATGTTCCAACAACTGCAGCCAGGTTGTGTCACCAAGGCTTTTTAGGTTGTTTTTTTAACTCAAATGTTTCATGTCCAGACTACAATATATCATATATCTGATGAATTTTTGTTTTTTTTTTGCGACTTTTTAGTCCCCTTTTCTGTAAATTTCTATCACTTTTTTCTACTTTCTCATACATGTTCCTACAGCTGCAGCCAGGTTGGGTTCATCAAGGCAAAATTGTTATGTTCATACTCAAAAATATCAAATATCGGATGGATTTTGTCTGTTTTTTTTGTCACTTATTTTGCTTTTTTTCCACTTTTCAAGTCCACCAAGTCATTTTTTCTCCAATTTCTTTCATGTCCAGACTAAAGAATATCAAATATCTGATTGATTGATTATTAAAATATTGATTAGAGCAGCTCTACCTTAAACAAAATATCACAAAGTATACAAATGTACCTCTCAAGGAGCTGAGCGGAGCTGTGAGACAGGTTTTTAGGGGAATTTTTCCCTCATTTCAGCTGACAACACGCCTGATTTTTCCACTTTCTCACACATGTTGAACCAGCCGCAGCCAGGTTGGGTTCATTTGATTCGTCATGTGTCCCCGTTCTTCGGGTCTTTCCCTCCATCTGATGAGAGAAAGCTCTCCAGATTTGTGTTGTTGCTGTTGCCACGAGCAACAGTGACTCAGACGGCCGCGTGCTGCCAGTTCAGGCAAACAGAAAGAAGGGAGGCGAGATTAAAGGAAGTTCTTGGTTTCAGTTTGTGTGTGCATGGCTTTGTTTTGCGTGGTGTGTGGGTGTGTGTGTGGTAGTTGGTTGCTGGTTGCTGCTGGAAACGTGTGTGTGTGTGTGTGTGTGTGTGTGTGTGTGTGTGTGTGTGTGTCTGTGTGTGTGTGTGTAAAAACCTTTGTATTTTATTTTAATAATGTATTTGACAGGGGCAGTGTACATTAATTAACATTGCTGTAAATGCACGAGAATTAGCCAAAAGGCTATTTTCCATCTTAAAATTGTCTCCCAAAAAAACAACAATACAAATATAAAAAGTAGTAAAATAGATAAAACTCTTCAAATCCCGTTGATAAATACAGTGAACAAATGTAATACAGACATTAGGGGAAGAAAATAAAATTATACTACACAAAAGAATTATACTACACACTATTTCTGTGTGTAAGTGTCCTGGTGGTATGTGCACGCCTGTTACAACTGCACACACAACGGGTTCGTATGATATTGTACGAAAACTTGCACACCTGTTTCCTGGTGAAAGTCTTGTGTTTTCTCCTTAACTTCTCCAGGACATGAACACCTGTTTCCTGGTGAAAGTCTTGTGTTTTCTCCTTAACTTCTCCAGGACATGAACACCTGTTTCCTGGTGAAAGTCTTGTGTTTTCTCCTTAACTTCTCCAGGACATGAACACCTGTTTCCTGGTGAAAGTCTTGTGTTTTCTCCTTAACTTCTCCAGGACATGAACACCTGTTTCCTGGTGAAAGTCTTGTGTTTTCTCCTTAACTTCTCCAGGACATGAACACCTGTTTCCTGGTGAAAGTCTTGTGTTTTCTCCTTAACTTCTCCAGGACATGAACACCTGTTTCCTGGTGAAAGTCTTGTGTTTTCTCCTTAACTTCTCCAGGACTTGAACACTAACCAACTAACTAACTAACACTACCAGACTTGAGTCACCGACCTCGCCAGACTGTCCCCCGGCTGATTAACTGTCTGCTGTCTGATTTTTGGAGCTTCTTAAACTACACACTTCTACACGTTTAATCCATAGTTTATATCACATGTGCCAAACGTAAGGCCCTCGGGCCAAATCTGACCCCTTGCAAATTTTGATCTGGCCCCCATATTAATTAAGGTTCACAATAAATGTTGTTTTTTTTGTCATGGGTTTTGTTTTTTGCCGCTTTTTTCAACGTTTTTGATGCTTTCCTGACATTTTTGATGCTCTTCCCATCGCTTCTTCAACAAGAAAATGCCCAAAACAAGGGGAAACTGTTAAGTGACAAGACTACATGAGACGTGCAATAATACAGTCAAAGATATTTGACTTTTTCAATGACATTAAAGCAATAAACTCTACATGTCTGGCCCTTGATGTGATTCTCACTTTCCAGTGTGGCCCTTAGGGAAGTTGAGTTGTAGACTTCTGGTTTATATGATATGTTTGATTATAGATGCTTTATGAGGAAACGGTCGAAGGGGAGAAGAACCACCATCTGTCTGCTCTGTGATGGTTTGAGTGTCGAGTCTTTGAGTTTTACAGACAGCTTTTACAGACTGCTGTCAGTTTATTCCCAGAGACCGGGGAAGACGATGTGGAAACCAGTCGTCGAGTAGAACGGAGAGAGATGGACAAGTAGAAAGTAACATGAAAAGAAAACTCAGGTAAAGTACAAGTACCTCAACATTTGTACTTAAGTACAGAACTGGAGTAAATGTACTTAGTTACAATCCACCAGTGGTGAAAGGGTTAGTCGTAACCGATCCTGAGGGCTCGCATCTGAACT
>JABXJD010000258.1:337500-357500 GCA_013375575.1 Percina caprodes
CTCACTATCTCCTATTTGCCAGTTTTCTTTTGGATGGGGCCAGTTAGAAAACATTCCAAAGACTTGTCTCAATCTGACGTTGTTTGTAACAGACCGCGGATGAACTGTGTCCAAGTCCCTCCGAAAGCCAGCGACTGTAAACTGTGCCACATGCAGATGGCCGTGAGCGGTGCCATCCCTCCCCAGCTGCTGGCAGGGGTCGGTGTCGGTGCCCACTACCTCTCAGCTCGGACTGCTCCAACAAGAAGCAGCAGTGAGCTGTTGAGCAGCTGTGGCTGGCTGCAGAAGCTGCCTCCTGCAGAAGAGAGGCCTTTGTCTGCGGAGGTGGCTGTTAACGTGGGGGGTGGGGATGCGGGTGGGGGGGGTCCAGGCCTGTTGGCGGTGTTTGGCTCACTTAAAGAAAGTGAGTTAAAGGAATAGTTCCATTTAACCACCCTAAAAAACTCTATACTGTACATTTCTTTGTTTAGAGATTAACAAAGTGTTGTCAAGGCCACACCCCCACACCCCCACCCTCCACCTTGCCCCCCAAGCATCCAAAGAGCACCATGTTATGGGACCTTTAACAGTCTCTTTAAGTTCCTCTTGGACACTTTAGAAAATGAGATTTGCTTTCTTAAATATCCGGTTGTTGATGCTCCAAAGTGTGTTTGACTCATTGTAGTCCCAGTATCCTTGAGATGTAAGTGTTTGTGTACTGTGTGTAGTTTTCCCATGAAAAGAAACTTGCAGTGAAACACTCTCTTTGTCTCTTTCACACACAGACCGGTTCTGTAAACTATCAAACATCGCTTCTAGCCATCGCAGATAATCACTACAAGACCTGAGACTGCTCGAGCCTCTAACGTATTTAATACGGAGAGCTTAGTCCCTCCAACGTGATCCAACTCAGCTGTAAAATCAATAACATTTGTAGAACATGTGAATGGAGTTTGTGTCCGATTCTGTTTATGGGTTGCTGTCAGAGGATATAATCCATTAAAGCTGTTGTTCCCATCTCTACAGGGTTACAAGATACATCTAAAGCCCAGTTCAGACCAAAGATTGCAGCGGTCTGAACCGGCCCCTCTCAGCTCGACTCAAACCAGCTGATTGTGTCGCTGTTTCTATGTTACAAACTGTCAGCTGGTGGTAGTGGAAGAGTTTAAAGTCCCATATTATGGAAAAAAAATCAATTTTTCTGGGATTTGGGGGGTTATTTTGTGTCTCTGGTGCTTCCACACGCATTCACACTTGGAAAAAACTATCTATGGAGTTTTGAGTGAGATCCAGTTTCTAAATGTCCTCTGATCCGGTTTCTGAATGTCGTCTAATCCGGTTTCTGAGTGTCCTCTGTCTTCAGTCTCCGGGTGAGCTTCCTGTCCCTGTTCTACTTCCTGTCCCGGTTCTACTTCCTGTCCCTGTTGTGCAAGTATTCCACAAGTGTCCCTGGTCTAGAAGAAGTCTCCTAGCTGATCCTGCCTTGGACTGACCAAAGCTGGAGAAAGAGTTATCAGCTGATGGATCTTACCGAGCTACTGAGCATGTGCAGCTCCCAACAAAGATAGTATAGAAGGGAGATGTCTCACTCTGGAGATAAAACTAGAGAGATGTCTCACTCTGGAGATAAAACTAGAGAGATGTCTCACTCTGTAGAGAGATGTCTCACTCTGGAGATAAAACTAGTGAGATGTCTCACTCTGGAGATAAAACTAGTGAGATGTCTCACTCTGGAAATAAAACTAGAGAGATGTCTCACTCTGGAGATAAAACTAGTGAGATGTCTCACTCTGGAGGTAAAACTAGTGAGATGTCTCACTCTGTAGATAAAACTAGTGAGATGTCTCACTCTGGAGATAAAACTAGTGAGATGTCTCACTCTGGAGATAAAACTAGTGAGATGTCTCACTCTGGAGATAAAACTAGAGAGATGTCTCACTCTGTAGATAAAACTAGTGAGATGTCTCACTCTGGAGATAAAACTAGAGAGATGTCTCACTCTGGAGATAAAACTAGAGAGATGTCTCACTCTGGAGATAAAACTAGTGAGATGTCTCACTCTGGAGATAAAACTAGAGAGATGTCTCACTCTGGAGATAAAACTAGAGAGATGTCTCACTCTGGAGATAAAACTAGTGAGATGTCTCACTCTGGAGATAAAACTAGTGAGATGTCTCACTCTGGAGATAAAACTAGAGAGATGTCTCACTCTGGAGATAAAACTAGAGAGATGTCTCACTCTGGAGATAAAACTAGAGAGATGTCTCACTCTGGAGATAAAACAGAGACCTAAACACACAGGGTGAAAACAGGATCTGCAGCCATGTGCAGTACAACAAAAATATGGTGTTTTTTGAAAATGAAACCATGGAAACGTATTCTGGTACAACCTCAAAAATCAGAAAATGAGAATAATATGAGCGCTTTAAGACGGAGGTTCAACGAGCGCCCATAGTGTGTGGTGGAGCGAGCTGGAGACTAGTGACTGAAGAGAGGCGTTACAACAAAGCCGTGAATCAGAGAAATAAAACGTTGATCTCTGATTTATGACTTGCAATGCAGTTGTAGCAAGTTTCTCACTATCACTAACACTCTCCACATTTCTATTTAAATGCAACAAATGATATATCCAACTACAAAAATGCCTGAAAGTCGGAAGTTAGAACAGAAGGACAGAGATGATGCACCATCTCGTCTTGCAGGGTTCAGAACACCGCAAACCGCGTGCAAGTTTAACCTTGTCTCGATTTATGGATTTCTGAGGACTCTGGTTACCTGGTCCTCAGATCTCTGCAGGGTAAATCCAGACAGCTAGCTAGACTATCTGTCCAATCTGAGGACTATGGTTACCTGGTCCTCAGATCTCTGCAGGGTAAATCCAGACAGCTAGCTAGACTATCTGTCCAATCAGAGTCTCTGTTGACGTTTCTACCAATGTTATGTAAATTGGTAGAAAAGTCGTCTTCGTTGCCTTATAGTCGCTTTTTTAAACTTTTCATCGCCTTGTAGTCGCCTTTTCGGCCGGATGTCCGTCCTCTGTTTCTGTAACCTGCGGCTGATTTCTGAGGACTATGATCTCTGCAGGGTAAATCCAGACAGCTAGATAGACTATCTGTCCAATCTGAGGACTATGGTTACCTGGTCCTCAGGTCTCTGCAGGGTAAATCCAGACTATCTGTCCAATCAGAGTCTCTGTTGACGACTAAAACTACTTATGAACGTACACACGTTCCACCAAAACAACTTCCTTCCTGAGACTATTTAGCAGCGGCACCATGGTATCGTCCGGAGCTTAGCCCCGCCCATGATGACTGTGATTGGTTTAAAGAAATGCCAATAAGCCAGAGCAGGTTTTCTCCCATCCAGTAATGCCGTGTGGACTCGCCAGACCTTCTTTCACAGTGCTGTGGAGGAAGGTCTGGCAAAGAGACTATGTATTTTATATTTCTCTCTATTATAAAAAAAAACTGGACGATTTTACTAATGAAACAATCAGAAGAAGAGTTGCTGTTGCTGTTATTCAATGAAACTACTCTATTTATCTCCATTGTCTGTGGAAGAGGAGAAATCAGAGACAGATATCTACAAACTAGAGCCAACACAGTATGCATGGACATACCACTAAAAGGAGCTTTGTGATGTAATTTGTGCTCCAAACCTTTTAAAAGTGACAACTTTGGGTTTTATTTGGACAAAACTACCCCTTCTGCTGCAGCTCGTTCCAAGCCAAACCTCTGTTTAGTTTCTTAAGCTACAAAATGGCTCATAATTTGTTCATGCTGTAGTGTTGGTATGTCACCAGGCCAGCTCTGTGTGGGGGCTCCTGAGTGCCCGATGTATGAGCTTAACCTCACCTCTCAGGGTCGAAACCGCTCTCGTCACGTTGGCCCCTCTGCGCCATGTGTTCAAGTCTCCGGTGGTCCTCCGTGGCAGCGCAGAGCAGTTCCTCCACTGAACAGGTCTCTTGTTTCCTCTTAACTGGTTCCAGCAGCAGAGCGCTGTTTGTCATACAGTTGGTAATGATTTACACGAGCTCAGGGCCTCTCTCCCCTCTCTTCTGCTTTCTCACACCGACCTTTTCTTCTCGTTCCCGTTCTACTAACCATCGTTACAGCGGGGCTGCTTTGGAGGGAGAGTCGGAAATCTCGTGTTCTTGTTTCCCGAACGTCCTTCCTAAAGCGACTTGTGACGCAAAGCTCGAGATGCTTCTCTGTTGATGGTTGTGACCCCCCGATGTGAGGCGAGGGCAGATTTGAGTCGCACATGTGTCACTTTGCGACAAGTAGCATATAAGATGCTAACGAGAGACTTCTGTAATGTCAACACAGTAAAAATGGACCTACTTAATGAAGTTGGTTCACTGCTAGCTTAGCTACAAGTTAGCATCAAACACAACAAAGGCTGTCAGTTGAATGGTGTTTTGAGCTAACGTTAGCAACCAATCAATTATAGCTAGGTAGCTAAAACGTTTTTGAAATGATTTCCATCTTCTGTTATTGTTTGTAATTTCTCAATAGAGCCCCCCTACAGGTTTCTCTATAGAGCCCCCCCTACAGGTTTCTCTATAGAGCTCCCCCTACAGGTTTCTCTATAGAGCTCCCCTACAGGTTTCTCTATAGAGCCCCCCCACAGGTTTCTCAATAGAGCCCCCCTACAGGTTTCTCTATAGAGCTCCCCCTACAAGTTTCTCTATAGAGCTCCCCCTACAGGTTTCTCTATAGAGCCCCCCTGCATGTTTCTCTATAGAGCTCCCCTACAGGTTTCTCTATAGAGCCCCCCCTACAGGTTTCTCTATAGAGCTCCCCCTACAGGTTTCTCTATAGAGCCCCCCCTACAGGTTTCTCTATAGAGCCCCCCCACAGGTTTCTCTATAGAGCTCCCCCTACAAGTTTCTCTATAGAGCTCCCCCTACAGGTTTCTCTATAGAGCCCCCCTGCATGTTTCTCTATAGAGCTCCCCCTACAGGTTTCTCTATAGAGCCCCCCCACAGGTTTCTCTATAGAGCTCCCCCTGCATGTTTCTCTATAGAGCTCCCCTACAGGTTTCTCTATAGAGCTCCCCACAGGTTTCTCTATAGAGCCCCCCTACAGGTTTCTCTATAGAGCTCCCCCTACAGGTTTTTCTATAGAGCTCCCCTCTACAGGTTTCTCTATAGAGCCCCCCTACAGGTTTCTCTATAGAGCTCCCCAAACAAGTTTCTCTATAAAGCCCCCCTACAGGTATTCTCTATAGAGCTCCCCAAACAAGTTTCTCTATAGAGCTCCACCTACAGGTTTCTCTGTAGAGGCCCCCCCCCCTCCCCCCAATTGGCAAATCAAAGCCTTCAAAGCAGCAGCAGCCCCCTGTTGACCCAGAATATATGAGCTTCTATTGTGCTGAAGACTGGAGGAGAGCATAACCCCCTACGTGGTAAAACACGCATAGGTAGTCGCCAAGTCCAGCATTTGATGTAGACCACTTAAGGGGGGGGGGCGGAGCTGCTGGGCAATAATCAAACACACACACTCACACAGGTATAAAAATTGCCCATGTGTTTCTTGTCTTGTTATGGGCCACATGATACACTTCCCGTCTCAACAGGAAAACTCTCCTGTAAACCAGCCTCATTAGCCCACTGACCGTGTGTGTGTGTGTGTGTGTGTGTGTGTGTGTGTGTGTGTGTGTGTGTGTGTGTGTGTGTGTGTGTGTGTGTGTGTGTGTGTGTGTGTGTGTGTGTGTGTGTGTGTGTGTGTGTGTGTGTGTGTGTGTGTGTGTGTGTGTGTCAGGACCGACCCCCAAGGAGCATCCAGTAAGCAGCAGATTCCCCCGCAGCGCCCTACGGATGCTGCAGAACCAAATGCCGAAGTCGAGGATCTGTTTGATGACTTTTGACTGGACTGTACACACAGAGAGAGAGAGAGAGCGAGAGAGAGAGCGAGAGAGTATATTGGTTGGTATATGTTTCGTATTTGTATGCAGACAATATATATTAAGAGTCATGGATTGAAGTGGAATTGTTAATTTAGTTGTTGTGATTGTTGGGTGGATGGATGGGTGACAAATGGAGGTAAAACACACACAGTGTCTACGTGGGATGTCCACAACAACTTCACTATTTCTTCTTTGTAGAAAATGAAACTTCAATGAAGGAAAAAAACATTCTTCCAAAAATATTCACTCATTTAGTGATTTGATGGGTGTTCAACCACTTAGAATAACTAAAGCGTATCTAGCGTATCCTCCTAGGGTCCTTAAGTGTCTAAATAACTATAATACACCCTACAGGATAGCTAGATCCACCTTAAGGACTATGATACACCCTACAGGGTAGCTAGATCCACCTTAAGGACTATGATACACCCTACAGGATAGCTAGGTCCACCTTAAGAACTATAATACACCCTACAGGATCGCTAGATCCACCTTAAGAACTATGATGCACCCAACAGGATAGCTAGATCCACCTTAAGAACTATAATACACCCTACAGGATAGCTAGGTCCACCTTAAGAATTCCAATACACCTACAGGAAAGCCAGGTCCCCCTAAGAACTATAATACACCCTACAGGATAGCTAGATCCACCTTAAGGACTATGATACACCCTACAGGATAGCTAGATCCACCTTAAGAACTATAATACACCCTACAGGAAAGCCAGGTCCCCCTAAGAACTATAATACACCCTACAGGATAGCTAGATCCACCCTAAGAACTATAATACACCCTACAGGATAGCTAGATCCACCTTAAGAATTCCAATACACCTACAGGAAAGCCAGGTCCCCCTAAGAACTATAATACACCCTACAGGATAGCTAGATCCACCCTAAGAACTATAATACACCCTACAGGATGCTAGATCCACCTTAAGAACTATAATACACCCTACAGGATAGCTAGATCCACCTTAAGAACTATAATACACCCTACAGGATAGCTAGGTCCACCTTAAAAACTATGATACACCCTACAGGATAGCTAGGTCCACCTTAAAAACTATGATACACCCAACAGGATAGCTAGGTCCACCTTAAGAACTATAATACATATATAAATGACTTCTAGAACTGCATTAATAACTTTGCACTGAGCCTTCACACCCTGTTTGTTTCTTCACATTTAACACATTTAATCAGGTTGTCTTTTTAACGTGTCTGTCTGTAGTTCTGCATCAGGGTGTATTTAAAAACTGAGAAGGACTTTTACCTTTTTAAAAATGTGCTTCATGAACTGGTAATTAATTAATTAATTGTGATTACTACAATTTTACAAACTTGTCATTTTAACATTTGTACCAATAAACAGTGTGAGCGTGTTATTTTGTCATGAAATTAAAAGGTTGTTTGTGGTTTTTTAGACTTATCTCTTAAAGGGGACTCCAACAATTGTACATTTCAACATCTATTTACTAGTTAAGGTCTGGTGGGACCAGGCTAATGGATCAGAGTCTGGTAGGACCGGGTTGATGGACCAGAGTCTGGTACCAGGCTGATGGACCAGAGTCTGGTACCAGGCTGATGGACCAGAGTCTGGTACCAGGCTGATGGACCAGAGTCTGGTAGGACCGGGTTGATGGACCAGAGTCTGGTAGGACCGGGTTGATGGACCAGAGTCTGGTAGGACCGGGCTAATGGACCAGAGTCTGGTAGGACCGGACTGATGGACCAGAGTCTGGTAGGACCAGAGTCTGGTAGGACCGGGCTAATGGACCAGAGTCTGGTAGGAGTGGGCTAATGAACCAGAGTCTGGTAGGACCAGAGTCTGGTAGGACCGGGCTAATGGACCAGAGTCTGGTAGGACCGGGCTAATGGACCAGAGTCTGGTAGGACCGGGCTAATGGACCAGAGTCTGGTAGGACCAGAGTCTGGTAGGACCGGGCTAATGGACCAGAGTCTGGTAGGACCGGGCTAATGGACCAGAATCTGGTAGGACCAGGGTCTGGTAGGACCAGGGCCTGGTAGGAGCGGGCTAATGGACCAGAGTCTGGTAGGACCGGGCTAATGGACCAGAATCTGGTAGGACCAGGGTCTGGTAGGACCAGGGTCTGGTAGGAGCGGGTTAATGGACCAGAGTCTGGTAGGACCAGAGTCTGGTAGGACCAGGGTCTGGTAAGACCAGGGTCTGGAAGGACCAGGCTATCAAGTGAGGGGCTGGAGTTGCGATTCCACTGTTTGGCTGCTTTGTTCAATTGAAGTTTGTGCCTTGAAGGGATGCCCCTAGTTGCATTGTGGGAAATGTAGGAAGCCGTTTTTTTTTTGGAGCTTGAAAAATCACGATCTCTCTTCTTCTGCTGCGCCGATGTTCTCGCACGTCGTCCCAATTTAATGAAGAAGGGAAGCCTACTAAAGCAGTGAAGTGCCCCTTTAATCTCTCCTTTTTTCCTCCCTCTCTTTCATTCTTTCTTTTCCTATAATCTCTCATTCTTCCTCTCATAATCTCTCTTCTTCCTCTTAACATCTTTCTCTCCTTTTCTGCTTCTCTCTTTCTTCCACTCTTCCTCTCATAATCTCTCTCTTCTTCTTCCTCTTAATATCTTTCTCTCCTTTTCTGCTTCTCTCATTCTTACACTCTTCCTCTCAGGCTTTCCCCATTCTCACTTCCTCCATCTACACCTCCCATTTCTCTTTTTGTGTCACCGCCTCCTCTCTCTCTCTCTCTCTCTCTCTCTCTCTCTCTCTCTCCCCTCCCTCTCTCCCCAGCACTGGGCGTTGTATTATCTGGGGAGGTATACGAGCGTGTGCGCCCCTCCCTCCTCTTCCTAATGTCTGGATAATAGCGGGTGTAAAGTGGATTTGAACTTGCGGAGAGGTGGAAGACACATCTGGTGGAGAGCAGCTGCTGAGACGAGCCGGTCACACTCGCTTGGCTTTGGGAATTTCTTTTAGGAAAGTTTGAAGTAATAAAACCGGGAGCAACTGGATCTTTGGACTCTTGTTTTCTGAGGATTAAAGGTAAGATTTCTCGTTTTTTACCCATTTCTTACTGACGTTCCTGCACAGAAAGTTCCTAAAGTGTGTCTAAATCTTTTTTAAGATCATTTTCAGAGATGTACACCAGCATTTGGTTATTTTAGAGCTTTAGATCTGCAAGTGATGCTGTGATCTGCAGGGTGTGGGTGTCTTTTGGGTGGGCAGGAATGTTCCCACACTGATAAAACTCAAAGATTAGAAACCCATTGATAAAAGTGACACTTGGGACCAATTAGGTCCGTTTACACACTTGATCTCTTGATAGGCTTTATCACCGCAGCTGTGCTCACACATCTCTCTCTGAATCCTTTTGTTTTTATCTTAATGCCTCATTGGCATCTTAAAACATTGGAGATTAAATATAATTCTTAATGTATGAAGCTGTCACGGTCGGGACAAGCCAAAGTAGAAAGGGAACTCCAGTGTCCGGCAGAAAATTGCTCAGGAAGATACAAAACAGATCAAGTTAATACTAATAATATTGAGTAGGTCATTTCAAAAGAATCAACAAAAATGCTTAAAATACAAGACAAACGTAGTTCACTACAAGGAGTCCTACCCATGTTGAAATGTCCATACCTTTACTCCTTTACTTACAAAAGGTGTTTTCACTAGATCCTTTCTTCAATATGCAGCCATTCAACCTACACAACTACCTATACAACAACCTATATACCTATACAACAACCTATATACCTATACAACACCCTATATACCTATACAACACCCTATATACCTATACAACAACCTATATACCTATACAACACCCTATATACCTATACAACACCCTATATACCTATATAACTATACAACAACCTATATACCTATACAACACCCTATATACCTATACAACACCCTATATACCTATACAACACCCTATATACCTATACAACACCCTATATACCTATATAACTATACAACAACCTATATACCTATATACCTATACAACACCCTATATACCTATACAACACCCTATATACCTATACAACACCCTATATACCTATACAACACCCTATATACCTATACAACACCCTATATACCTATATACCTATACAACACCCTATATACCTATATACCTATACAACACCCTATATACCTATACAACACCCTATATACCTATACAACACCCTATATACCTATATACCTATACAACACCTATATACCTATACAACAACCTATATACCTATACAACAACCTATATACCTATATACCTATACAACAACCTATATACCTATACAACACCCTATATACCTATACAACAACCTATATAACTATACAACACCCTATATACCTATATACCTATACAACACCCTATATACCTATACAACAACCTATATACCTATATACCTATACAACACCCTATATACCTATATACCTATACAACACCCTATATACCTATACAACACCCTATATACCTATACAACACCCTATATACCTATACAACACCCTATATACCTATATACCTATACAACACCCTATATACCTATACAACAACCTATATACCTATACAACAACCTATATACCTATATACCTATACAACAACCTATATACCTATACAACACCCTATATACCTATACAACAACCTATATAACTATACAACAACCTATATACCTATATACCTATACAACACCCTATATACCTATACAACAACCTATATACCTATACAACACCCTATATACCTATACAACACCCTATATACCTATACAACAACCTATATCCCTATATACCTATACAACACCCTATATACCTATACAACACCCTATATACCTATACAACACCCTATATACCTATACAACACCCTATATACCTATACAACACCCTATATACCTATACAACACCCTATATACCTATACAACAACCTATATACCTATACAACAACCTATATACCTATACAACACCCTATATACCTATACAACACCCTATATACCTATACAACAACCTATATCCCTATATACCTATACAACACCCTATATACCTATACAACACCCTATATACCTATACAACACCCTATATACCTATACAACACCCTATATACCTATACAACACCCTATATACCTATACAACACCCTATATACCTATACAACACCCTATATACCTATACAACACCCTATATACCTATACAACACCCTATATACTTACCTATATACCTATACAACAACCTATATACCTATACAACAACCTATATACTTACCTTTATACCTATACAACACCCTATATACCTATACAACACCCTATATACCTATACAACACCCTATATACCTATACAACAACCTATATACCTATACAACAACCTATATACCTATACAACAACCTATATACTTACCTATATACCTATACAACAACCTATATACCTATACAACACCCTATATAACACCCTATATACCTATACAACACCCTATATACCTATATAACACCCTATATACCTATACAACACCCTATATACCTATACAACACCCTATATAACACCCTATATACCTATACAACACCCTATATAACACCCTATATACCTATACAACACCCTATATAACACCCTATATACCTATATAACACCCTATATACCTATACAACACCCTATATACCTATACAACACCCTATATATAAAAAAAACGTCAAAATCCCAAAACATTTGCAGATCAAGTTATTTTTCCATATTTCCTTATTTAATTAGTTGTTATTGTAAGATGTTATCGGGGTAAACAATAGGCTGAACTATGTAGAAGAATAAGACGTCTAACTGTCCTTAGTGTTTAAGGTAGGGGGCGGATCATAGAGACTTACTGTATGAATGAAATAATATCAAACTAATTTAGAAGTGAGGGAAATGACACCCTAGGGAGTTGGTACTAGGTGATTATGGGATAGACTAACCTTTTAATCTCTTTTCTATCTTTCTGTCTCCCATTCTTCTACTTTTCTTCTTTAACCCTTGTATCATATTCAGGTCAAATTGACCCATTTCAAATTTTTACAAGAATAAAAATGGTCCAAGTTCCATGTTTTCTACCTGAAATCAGCACCTTACCTTATTTCCTGATAAACATGTATTCCTGACTCAGAACATTATTCTGGATATGACACTTATGTTGTTTCCATAGTGATTTTTAACATGAATTATAACCTGATGATAAAAACGAACCCCACTTCCATCTTTAATAGTGTTCTAGTAGAGACTGATTCATTCCCTGAACATAGATGTTATCTCAGCTGCTGGAAATGGAGATAAAGACAATATTTGTTGATAGATTATGAAGGAAAATTGTATTTTAGAAGTTTATAAAACCCCAAATAAGACCCGAGGGACACGAGAAGGTCCCGACAGGGAAGACAACACGAGGGTTAACCTCTCTCTCCTCTTACAATCTCTTCCTTTTACTCTCTCTCTCTCTCTCTCTCTCTCTCTTCTGCCTCTGTCCCATTCGTCTTCTTTTCCTCTTAGACTCTCTCTCTTACAATCTCTTTCCTATTCACCCACTCTTCCTCTCACATTCACTCTCCCTTCTTCCTCTCTCCCCGTTCTTCAGTCTTCCTTTTACAATCTCTCTCTTTCTCTCTCTTCTTCTGCCTCAATCCCATTCTTCCACTCTTCGTCTCATTCTCTCTCTCTTCTTCTTCTTCCTCTCTCCCCATTCTTTTTACAATCTCTCTTTCTCTTCTGCCTCAATCCCTTTCTTCCACACACCATCGGGGTTTTTGTAAAGTCCCCGTTGGAGATCACAGCCTCGGTGATGGGTAATAACTTATAACAACATACAGACCGACGATTAACCAATCAATCAATTAATCAATCAATCAATCAAAGTTACTATTCCGTCATTTCCTTAATTGAATGTTTTTTACATTGTAAACAGTTTTTAGAGGGTACGAACACTGTCAGAGGGCAGATAAACGTACCCAAATATGATGGGAAGGGGTAATAAGTTATTAGATGTACATACAGAGGGTAATACGTCTGCATGGTGGGAGATGTACTCTGATCCAAAACTGTAACGGTCAGTAATTCCTGCCATTTGTTATTTATCAAAGTCATTCAAGGTCAAGGGACAGTTTTTCATTGTTTGTTTATTCATATTTCATAGTGAAAACTATTCATCGATGAATCAACGATAATGAAAGTCATCTACAGTTAGACTCAGTTTCTTTTCTTTAACCCTCGTGTTTCCTGGTAATCATGAACTTGTCCTTCCAAGTCAAAATTGAATTTTTTTTTACGCTTTTCTGATGTTTTTGTTGTTTTTTTCTGATTTATTTCTCACTTTTTCCAGCTTTTGGTGCTTTTTTTTACAGGTTTTACACTTATTCTTGGAATTCATGGTTAACAAACCTCATTTATATCAAATTATACATACGTTTATAGTTAAAAAGGCAGAAATTGTGAATTATTTTGACTGATAATTAAGATCAGAGGATGTTGAGTGGATCTCAGATGGGTAGATGTCAGAGTTTAGTCCGGATACTGTTTGAAACCATTAAAAGGACCCAAAGATCCAGACTCACTTCAATTGATTACTTGTTTTGTCTGTAAAGCACATTTCAGCAACCGGGCGATTCAAAGTGCTTCACATAGAAATGATTAAAAATCAAGAATAAGAGTTTCAGTGCAGTACAAGAAATGAACATTAAAGAACAGTTAAGAACAATTAAAAATATAAAAGCAGATCAAATACGTGGCTTTATGGTGCTAGTATGGGACAACGTATTAGCTGTTGCTCTATGCACGTAATCCACGTAAGTTCACCTCCTGGGCATTGCCAAGGAGCTCTTGAGCAAGGCACCGAACCCCCAACTGCTCGGGGCGCCTTTGCATGGGCAAACAAAAAGGTGATCTTTGTATCTTTGCATCATTGGCTCCGCCCTCTTTTCCTCCAGGTGGTGATGATTCCTCTCGTCCTCACACACCTGTTCTGCTTCGTGTGTCTGAGCGCTGCTCGTCCTCAACCAGGTGAGTCCTGTCTGTCTGTCTGTCTGTCTGTCTGTCTGTGTCTCTCCATCCACCCACCTATCTGTCTGTCTGTCTGTCTGTCTGTCTGTCTCATCCATCCACCCACCTATCTGTCTGTCTGTCTCCACCCACCCACCTATCTGTCTATCTGTCTGTCTCCATCCATCCATCCACCCACCCACCTATCTGTCTGTCTGTCTGTCTGTGTCTCTCCATCCACCCACCTATCTATCTGTCTGTCTGTCTGTCTGTCTGTCTCATCCACCCACCCACCTATCTGTCTGTCTGTCTGTCTGTCTGTCTGTCTGTCTCTCTGTCGTAGGCGTTAAATGAGACAGATTGCACAAAATGAAAAGTGATTGTTACTCCAACACAAGAAAACACATTTCTGTAATCCCTGATCACACCGGACTGTCCGCCCCCGAAAAACGCCCACATAGGTGGTTTGTTCCAGTTTGATTCTGACCTATATTTAGGTTTCTAGTGGCGGCGCCCTCTAGTGGCCGTAGTAGTTCTGATGGGGCAAAGCAGGAAGTAATGTGAGGAAGTATAAGAGCTCCACATGTCCTGGTAAGGGGGTGGGGGTTAATGGGTCAAACAAACACAGGACTTCCCCCCCCAAGGGGACCGGGGTCCACGTCCTGTTTTGAGTGAGAACTTTATGGAACAAACGGAGCTACGTCGCGTTCTACGACGTATTTCCTGCCAATGCTAGGAGCTAATTTATGAAACGCTTCTGTGGATATTATTCATATTATTCATAATTACTCGTATTAGAAACGACTCATATCGATGTATGGTATGGAGGACACACACACACACACACACACACAGACACACACACACACACACACACACAGACAGACAGACATACACACAGACACACGCACACACACACACAGACAGACATACACACACACAGACACGCACACACACACACAGACAGACATACACACACACAGACAGACAGACAGACAGACAGACAGACAGACAGACAGACACACACACAGACACACGCACAGACAGACATACACACACAGACAGACAGACACACACACACATACACAGGCAAACAGACACACACAGACAAAGGAGACGCACGCACGCACACACACACACACACACACACACACACACACACACAAACATACACAACATGCACACACACACAGAGGAGACACACGCACACACATACACAGACACACACAGGATACACACACATACACAGACACACACAGGAAACACACACACAGACACAAACAAACACACACAGTCATAACACACACACAAAGGAGACACACACACACACACACACACACACACACACACACACTCTGTTCTCTGAATCGGTGTGTTGGAGCCGGAGATGATTGCTGCTGCAGCTCCTCCACGGTCCGGTTCTTTCTGCGTCCTGCATTACTTCATGTGTTCATGTGTTCACGTGTTCACGTGTTCATGTGTTCATGTGTTCACGTGTTCACGTGTTCACGTGTTCATGTGTTCACGTGTTCACGTGTTCACGTGTTCATGTGTTCACGTGTTCACGTGTTCATGTGTTCATGTGTTCACGTGTTCACGTGTTCACGTGTTCACGTGTTCATGTGTTCACGTGTTCACGTGTTCATGTGTTCTCATATTTTTTTCACTTTGTTTGACATTTCTCTCTTTTTTTTTTACACTTTTGGCGTTGGTTGTTTCTGTACGTGTGTGTGTGTGTGTGTGTGTGTGTGTGTGTGTGTGTGTGTGTGTGTGTGTGTGTGTGTATGTCTCTGTGTGCATGTCTGTATGTGTGTACGTGTGTGTCTGTATGTCTGTATGTGTGTCTGTATGTGTGTACGTGTGTGTGTGTGTGTGTGTGTGTGTGTGTGTGTGTATGTGTGTATGTGTGTATGTGTGCACGCAATGTGTGAAAACCAATCCCCTGAAACCGCTGCGTCATGTGTGACACACACTCATGCAGGACCCTGTTTTCCAGCACCGCCCCACTCGATGACGATGCAGAAGAACCACCCTGCTGCGACCGGCTCTCTGGCCGGCCGGGTGGTGTTGCCGTGCCGCTTCTCCATCACGCCGCTTTCCCCCAGCAGTCCGATACACGCTCCGTCACACACCACCCCCCCCCCCCGAGTCCCGCGGAGGAGCTGAGGATCAAGTGGTCCAAAGTGGAGGAAGCGGAGGAGAAGGTGGTACTGGTGGCTCAGGGGGGCGTGGTAAAGGTGGGGCAGGACTACATGAAGAGGGCGAGGGTGCCCGGCCAGCCGCTGTTGCTAGGCGACGCCTCCCTGGTGATGGAGCAGCTCCGGGCGAGCGACGCGGGGCTTTACCGCTGTGAGGTGATGCACGGATGGAGGACACCCAGGACACCGTCAGACTCAACGTCATTGGTGAGCAGTGTTGGAATGGATTCGCATTACTAATTAAATTAATAACATTATACTCGTTACAAGTTATTACCGAGCTGCTGACAGATGGTGGGAAATAATGTTGAGGCTTGTTAATTATCTATTTGTATAGCTTTACTTTGCATATTCATATACAGTTTATAAAATACTATGAATAATCTAGGATGTATTAAAGTGGATAACGAGGAGACTTTATTGATCAGGGTGGGGTGGGGGGGGGCATCTGCCTCGACCGGTTGGGGGTGAGAGAAAGACAGACAGACAGAGAGAGACAGACAGAGAGACAGACAGAGAGACAGACAGAGAGAGACAGAGACATGGAGATTTGTAGCAGAGGGTGTTGAGCAGGAACATGGAGGCAGCAGGTGACTCCAACCACAGCTCCAGACTCCACAGCTCCAGACTCCACAGCTCCAGACTCCACAGCTCCAGACTCCACAGCTCCAGACTCCACAGATCCAGACTCCACAGCTCCAGACTCCACAGATCCAGACTCCACAGATCCAGAGCCAGAACCACCTGCAGGAAGCGATAGGAGGAGAGAGGAGAGGGGCGAGAGAGCACAAGACTCCGGGAAAGGGAAGAAGTCGAGTTAGTAACATGCATTAATGGGATGAGGTTGCATACAGATGGAGAGAAGGAGGAAGAGAGAGGTGCTCAGTGCATCATGGGAAGTCCCCCAGCAGTCTAGGCCTATAGCGGCGTAACTAATGGATGGTTCAGGACTCTGCTGAGCCAGCCCTAACTATAAGCTCTACCAAAGAGGAAAGTCTTAGCCTACTCTTAAATGTGGATGTATGATATGAAAAGTCCAACGTGTTCAGTGACTAAATCCAGATGTGTGACGTTGGCGGAGACGTGGCTGCTGTGTTCTTAAAAGCTGCAGAGATCAATATCTTCAGGGTAGATTTGGGGATTTTTCAACCTGGACCCTATTTTCCCTGTTCCCATTTCCCATTGTGTCTAAGTGAGCGATGGGAACAACAGTCTTTGAAATACATAAATGTTGAACAAAGTGTCACAAACTTTGAAAGTAATCTCCCAAAATGTTGAAAAGAGCAACAAAAAACTCAAATAGCAACAAAAACTTCTTTTTTTAAACCCTCCTGGTGTCCTCGGGTCAAATCTGACCCCTTTAAAAATGTCAATATCTAAAATATAAGTTTCTTTTTAACCAAATTACCACAAAAGAAATGGATTAGATTCCTTCCAACGCTCTTTGCAAATACAACTGATCACTTTCATTCCTCTGATCTTAACTATTAGTCAAAATAATTCATAATTTCTGTTTTTTTCACTCAAATATTAGGTTTAATTCTCTATAAATGAGGGTTATTGACCCTGAATTCCAAAAAGTAGTAAAACTAGTAAGGTGGTGGTAGTGGAGACTAAAAAAAAGTCTGAAAAAGGGACAAAAATGTCAATTTTTTGTCAGTTTTTGACCCGTGAGGACAACACGAGGGTTAGACAAAACAAGCTGCGATGCAACGTTACGGGGTAAAGGCGCGCCATCGTTTTCCTTTCAGTCGTTAAATGTAATTTAGGTTACACTTCACTTGAAGTTTTCTACATACTAGTGACATGACACTGTCGTGACGCATGAACCTTGGAGTCAAATTGACCCGTTTTCAGCTAATGTTTTTCTTTGGGCCGTCGAAATAAGCTGAACATGTCAACATTAAAAATATCAAAAAACATCCCAAAAAAAAAGCATCCACAACATTGAAAAAGTGACAAAAATGTTGGAAAAAGCGATAATAATGTTAAAAAAAGTGACCAAAATGTTGTTGTTTTTTCATGGACAACACGAGGGTTCGTAATGATTCCCCAAACGGCCGAGCAGCCCTGCCTTGTTGCTCCGTCTGAATATTCGTTATAACTTGACGTTTTCAGCGTGACGCTCTGAGCTCGGAGTTGCTTCCCGAAGAGTTTGAGAAGCGGAAGGTGACGGACGTCCGGCTTCATCCTGGAAACGTTGTTTTGATCCAGACGCCCGCTTGTGTTTTATGAAAATAAATCCTAGAAGTATAAAGTAGGACAGTTGCATGCAGTTGAGTTGCATATTAACCCCCGTGTTGTCTTCCCGCCGACCTGGAAATGATCTGAGGCCAAATTTCAAATGAAAAGCCTTTTATCAACGTTATGGTCGTCTTTTTCGACCCTTTGGGGTTCTTTACACCAATGTTTTTGTCACTTTTTCAACGTTTTTCTGGACCTTTTGAAATTTTTGTGAGTTTTCCCCCAAATTTTTAAAGCTTTTTTTTGTATTTTTTTGTTTTTTTACATTTGTCACTTTTTTTGACATTTTTGTCACCTTTTTCAACATTTTTTTCACATTTTTGTCACTTTATTTGACATTTGTTCACATTTTAATCACTTTTATTTACATTTATCTCTTCTTTCACCACTTGTTTTTATCTCCAAATGCTATAAAATTGACAAAAAACACCCAAATTCAATGAAAGTAGTGAACTGATTATTTATTTATTGTGTGAGGAGCGTCGTTGGGAACCATCCACGTTACTTTTTTGGACAATTAGTTTGAAAGAAACCCAAATTTCTGATATAGAAACTTTTTGGAAAGGGGTCAGATTAGGCCTGAAGACACCAGGAGGGTTAAATGCTTTGGGGTCCTTCTCTAATAATAAGATTTTGGGTTACAAGGCGTTCTGGAGAAAGCTGCAAGCAGAATGACAGGAGACCAAACAACGACCCGTTCCAAACTGCACTCGTATATTAAATAGTATTAAATATAGTTCGTTCATCCAGTGTGTAAACCCCACAGCGGCGAGGAAGCCGACCCTCGCTCCCACACATTTCCACAGATTCCACATTAATACTGAACGGGAGTCTTTGTTGAGCAGCTCCGCACAAAGACGCTCCCTCTGAGCGACAGACAACAGCTCAGTTCATCTATTCACATGGGCCTGCAGCTCTGCCAGGGTCATAATAATCCTCCCGTCTAGCTGGAGATAAAGGAGCTAATGACACCAGACAACAGCTACGTATAGTCTGAGGATGACAGCTGAAATAGCTGTTTCTCTCCACTGTCACGTAGCCATCGCTGGAGTTATCTCTGGTTTCGGTCCGGAGTGAATCGTTGGTGTCATAATGTCAGCAGACGGTCTCCGTCTCATCAGGTAGAACAGGTTGAAGACTTGGACCCTTACCTTCTGTCTCCATCAAGTCACAGCAGCCAAAAATAAAGCTAGCTTCTGCTTTGAGACAACTTCAACAGCTCCATAGGTCCTCTGTTGTAACCATGAGCTGCCAAAACTTACCAGACTTATTAGCTGTAATAAAAGTAGCTCATGTAGCAGGGTGTAGCTGGGTGTAGCAGGACGTAGCAGGGTGTATCAGGATGTAGCAGAGCACCGCAGGACGTAGCAGGCTGTAGGAGGACGTAGCAGGGCGTTGCAGGATGTAGCAGGCTGTAGCAGGACGAAAGAGGCGGTAGAAGGGTGTAGCAGGATGTAGCAGGGCGTAAGAGGCGGTAGCAGGGTGTAGCAGGATGTAGCAGAGCACCACAGGACGTAGCAGGGTGTAGCAGGATGTAGCAGAGCACCACAGGACGTAGCAGGGTGTAGCAGGATGTAGCAAGACGTAGCAGGGTGTAGAAGGATGTAGCAGGATGTAGCAGAGCACCGCAGGACGTAGCAGGCTGTAGGAGGACGTAGCAGGGCATAGCAGGATGTAGCAAGACGTAGCAGGGTGTAGCAGGATGTAGCA
>JABXJD010000258.1:362500-365000 GCA_013375575.1 Percina caprodes
TACCCGGTCACCGTCCCCCGGCCTCAGTGCGGGGGAAACCTCCTCGGGGTCCGCACGCTCTACAAGTACCAAAACCAAACCGGCTTCCCCAACCCCGAAGACCGGCACGGACTCTTCTGCTTCAAGAGTAAGACCCAGACCCACGATACGTACACACAACTCCTCTAGTACAACCGGGGGGGGGGGGTAGAGGAGCCAAAACATGTACTCAAGTACAAGTATTTCAGAATAATATGACTTAAGAACAAGTACTGTTACTTCAAAATAATGACTCAAGTACAAGTACTGTTACTTCAGAATAATATGACTTAAGTAAAAGTACTGTTACTTCAGAGTAATACGACTTAAGTAAAAGTACTTCAGAATAATATGACTTAAGTAAAAGTACTGTTACTTCAAAATAATGACTCAAGTACAAGTACTGTTACTTCAGAGTAATATGACTCAAGTAAAAGTAAAAAGTATTTATTCAAATAATTACTTGAGTAAGAGTAAAAAAAAAAAGTAGTAAGTAACGTCTGATTTATTTTTTAACATAAAAAATAAAATTTAAACTTTTTTTTACAAAAATACAAAATAATCATCTTTAGGCAAATTATAGTTCATCCAATCAATAAAATGAATTAAAATTAGATAATTAATTACAAAACAATCGTCATTGTGAGCGTCAAATACTTAATTTCCTGAATTCTGACACACTTTTATGCACCAATTTAAATTGGAAATACCTTTATACCTTTATTTAGCCTATGCACGTGCATGCATGCGCGCGTGTGTGTGTGTGTGTGTGTGTGTGTGTGTGTGTGTGTGTGTGTGTGTGTGTGTGTGTGTGTGTGTGTGTGTGTGTGTGTGTGTGTGTGTGTGTGTGTGTGTGTGTGTGTGTGTGTGTGTGTAATTCTGAAGGTATGGAAGTCCGAATGGTGTTTGTATCTTTAAGTCGTCTCAACTGACTGATTCTCCAGAATAAATGGAGAGAATGGCAACGATAAAAATATATATTGGCAAAAACCATCAGAAGTGGATGTCAGCTCTGCTATTGGTCCAAATGGAAACCAAATCCCAGCTATGGCTGCAGGACATGCGTTAATTAAACAGATTATTACTCACTCTGACATCTCTCCATTAGCATGTACAGGACCTGAGTGTGTGTGTGTAGTTCCTGTGTGTAATAACAACAGAGTGTACATTGTAATTTCCCCTTGTGGGATTAATAAAGTATACATTATTATTATTATTATTATTATTATTATTATTATTATTATTATTATTATTATTATTATTAAAGTGAGCTTAGTTCTGCTGCTTTCAGCTTTCAGCTAAAAAAACTAATGGAAACATTTCCAACTTTCTTTAATTACACACTAATTGCAGATTGCATTGAATATAAAAGGCAGCACTAAAAAGAACAACAGTTACTTTATGACGTGCAGTTTTCTGCTGATTTTCTCTTTCAACGGACACAGAAAATCCCTTAAGGTGTCTTCTGAGATATGTTTCCGATGTGTTGATATCACCATGACAATCACAAAAAGACAATGGATTTATTCTGTATGTTTCTATCTGTGGGATCAGCAGATATTTTGACGATTTAAGCACATTTTGCTGTATAAAATATGAAGTTATCATTAATTTGATGGAGCGGACGTCTGGGGACAATTATGAGAAAACCTTGTTGTCTTTTGCTTTAAAAACTAAAGTCCTTTTTGAAGATGTGAGCCTTTAAACACACACACACACACACACACACACCTTTTGAAAATGTAAAAGCTGAGGTGAGTTGCAGCATAACGGAGCAGAGTGGGATGGGGGGCTGGCCTGTTCTTTATGAGGGGAAAACCCAGCGCATGCACTCTAACACAGATACAGCAGAGAGGGGACAGGTCCCTAATGCTTTACAGCTGGACCCTGCCCAAACACACACACACACACAGAGACCCACGCATGCACACACACACACACACAGAGACCCACGCGCACACACACACACACACAAACAGACAGACAGAAACACACACACATACATACAGACACACACACACATACAGACACACGCAGAAAGACAGACAAACACAGACACACCAACACACACACACACACACACACACACACACACACACACACACACACACACACACACACACACACACACACACACACATACATACAGACACACATACAGACACACACACGCAGAAAGACAGACAAACACACACACAGACACACCAACATACACAAACACAGACAAAAACACACACAGGGACACACGTGGACGCACATTAACACACACACATGGACACAGACACACACACATTCATGGACACAGACACACACACACACATATGTAGTGCTATATATATAATATATATGTGTGATACCCTACAGCATCATATACAGTGGATAACAGTTTACATGTTTATTACCAACAATCAGTAAGTGCAAATTCACTGTAAAATTGAACCTGCAACATGGGCTTTAACAAATAAAGTTGGATTGGATTGGG
>JABXJD010000258.1:370000-375000 GCA_013375575.1 Percina caprodes
ACGGATAGATAGATAGAGAGAGAGAGAGATAGACAGATAGATAGAGAGAGAGAGAGAGAGAGAGAGAGAGAGAGAGATAGATAGATCTATATATAGATAGATATCTATATATATAGATATATATATATATATATTTATATATATATAATCTATATAGATATCTATATCTATAGATATCTATATATAGATATATATATATATCTATAGATAGATAGATAGATAGATAGATAGATAGATAGATAGATAGATAGATAGAAACCAAACCTGGTAACCTAAATGTCAAGGAACTACACATCAACATATAATCAGATGGTTCAGATTTATGAATAATTCAGCCAGTTGCTGGGTTACCAGGACCAGAATGCAGATGTACAGTATGTATGCCCAGTGTAATCTTTCCATTTGATCCGGCTCTGCAGGTTTGGGCGGAAACCACATCGCGACCAAGTTGGCTTCTTGGAGCCACCGCTGAGTCGGAGCTGGGGGTGAAACCTTCGAAGCCGTCACAGGTCCTAGAGGTCGCCCCAGAACGCGCCACCCCTGCACCGGGGACGGAAACCACATCGAGACCGTTGCAGCTTCAGGGGCTCACTCCGGAGATCCACACCCGAGAGCCGGGCCTGCCAGCCGGGGGCGGGGGCGCGGGCCAACAAACCGCGGTTGTTTTCAAAGAGGACGTCACACCTATATCAACGTTTGACCTCGACCAATCACGGGCCGTTCCTGGGGAGGAGCAGTCTTCGGCCAAACCGCCTTTCCATCTCATCATCGTTAACGTGCACCAGCAAAGTCAATCAGGTGAGTCTGGATCCAAGCTGGACCGGGTCTTCTCCAGTCTATATATCGTCGCTGTCGGGTGAAAACGTTTTTTATATATTTTATTAATAGATACAGCGTAGTATCGCGATATTTTCAGTGGTAATACTGCATCAATACACAGGCGCCAAGTATGGATCAGTTATTATATATATATTATATATATTATATATTATACATTATATATTATACATTATATATTATATATTATATATTATATATATTATACATTATACATTATATATATTAAATACATTATATATTATATATATTACGTAATATATATGTGTTGGTCAGTTTGTTCCATTTTGCAGCGATAACATTGAAGATGAACTAACAGAGAAATGTTTCTTTTTAGATGAAACATGTTGATAAGTTTCCTTTTGGGGAAAAATTAGAAGTTGGAAAAAAAGTTATAAAATGCAATATATTGCAATTTGTTTAAAATCACAATTACATCGTATCGTGATGACATCGTATCGTGATGACATCGTATCGTGATGACATCGTATCGTGATGACATCGTATCGTGATGACATCGTATCGTGATGACATCGTATCGTGATGACATCGTATCGTGATGACATCGTATCGTGAGGCCTCCGGTGATTCATACGTTAGGTTTACGTAGTGTTAAACGTCAAAAAGAGTGACAAACATTGAAAAAAAAAGCATCAAAAGTGTTGAAAAAGGGAAAAAAAACGCAAGAAAACGTTAAAAACATCGATAAAAAGCATCAAGAAAAATGTTGATTTTCAGTTTTGACGACACGAGGGTCAAACCCCCGAATCGCACCCCCCAGGACATGTGTGAAAGCGTCCTAAGTACGTTAGATATTATTTAATTTAATGACATCACACCGATCATAACGGCAGCGGAGAGACGCGTCCGGCGGGTCGGTCGTCCGTGACGATGCTGCGACCTCCAGAGTGCAGGCAGACCTCCAGAGTGCAGGCAGACCTCCAGAGTGCAGGCAGACCTCCAGAATACAGGTCAGACCTCCAGAGTGCAGGTCAGACCTCCAGAGTGCAGGCAGACCTCCAGAGTACAGGCAGACCTCCAGAGTGCAGGTCAGACCTCCAGAGTGCAGGCAGACCTCCAGAGTGCAGGCAGACCTCCAGAGTGCAGGCAGACCTCCAGAGTACAGGCAGACCTCCAGAGTGCAGGTCAGACCTCCAGAGTGCAGGTAGACCTCCAGAGTACAGGCAGACCTCCAGAGTACAGGCAGACCTCCAGAGTACAGGCAGACCTCCAGAGTACAGGCAGACCTCCAGAATGCAGGCAGACCTCCAGAGTGCAGGCAGACCTCCAGAGTGCAGGGCAGACCTCCAGAGTGCAGGGCAGACCTCCAGAGTGCAGGGCAGACCTCCAGAGTGCAGGCAGACCTCCAGAGTACAGGCAGACCTTCAGAGTACAGGCAGACCTTCAGAGTACAGGCAGACCTCCAGAGTGGGATAGCTGGAGAAAGACGGCTATCACGGCTCTCATGTTCATATCTTCCTTTTCTTTCTTGTCTTTTGTGATTTGGGACCCAACGTTCTCACAGGTCACGTGAAACCGCTCGATCTTTTGGCGAGATTTCTCGTTGGTTACGTTGTGTTTGTGTCGTCGGGGACGCGACAGTAACCTGCTGATTGGCTGATTTAGGGCTGTTTGTTGTCCACGTGGGAAACAAGGGTTGGTTACCGCTTTGTATTTGTATGCAGATGAATTCTCACACACACACACACACACGCTAACACACACACACACACACACACACACACACGCTAACACACACACACACATGCACACACACACACACACACACACACGGACGCTAACACATACACACGCTAACATGCACACACACACACGCTAACACACACACACACACACACACTGTTTGCAGAGAGATTGCCAGATGTGGAAAGTTATGAAGTCAGTCATTTCTGCCCGGCCAATTTTTTGTAGCTTAGCATATTGTAAACACATCCCAGCGTCTCCAGTGGGAAAAGCTGCCTCATGAATAGTCAAATATATGAAAACATTACTCTTTCTTTCTTTCTTTCTTTCTTACTTTTTCTCACAGACACACTGATGGAGGGATTAACCTCCTCTAACGAGCTTTGTGTTCAACTCCCAGGTCTGTAAATATCTGTAGAAAGAGCCGACAACAACCACAAAGGTTTTTGGGTTTTTTTGGGGACAGCTAGGTGAGAAAGGGGAGAGAGATGGGGGAGACATGCAGGAAATCGTCACAGGTCGGATTCTAACCCTGGACCTCTCAGTATATGTGCGCCTGCTCTACCACTGAACCAACCCGGCCACAACAACCACAAATGTTGTTGTTTTTTGGGGCTTTTCTGCCTTTATTTGACAGGACAGCTAGGTGAGAAAGGGGAGAGAGATGGGGGAGACATGCAGGAAATCGTCACAGGTCGGATTCTAACCCTGGACCTCTCAGTATATGTGCGCCTGCTCTACCACTGAACCAACCCGGCCACAACAACCACAAAAGTTTGACTTTAATTGTCTTTTCTCTCGGGAACGGCTCATATTGGCTCTGTTTTTCCTCCCCCGCATTCGTCTGTTTTAGCTCCTAATCTTATGATAGAAATCAACTGCGAGCACGGAGCCTGATCTATTATTTGTTTCTGTTCTGTTTTTCTTAATATTCCCAACGTCCACAGCACTGTCAGTGCTATTTCTGAGTTGTTGTTTTTTTGATTGTAAGAAAACGTTAGATCAACAGTTAGTCTCCCATTGCGGCTCTGTCTCCACAGCGCTGTGAAGTAAAGTCTGGCTACACAGATGCATTCTGGGTTACAAAGGAGAAAAAATGCTCGGTGTTGTTTTCATTTCTTTAGACCAATCACAAGCGTCTTGGGGGGCGCTGAGCTCCGGACGCAGCGACAGTGGCTCTACTACATAGTCTCAGGAAGGAAGCCACATCCAATATTACATGAAGTTACCTGATGACACCATACAGTAACATGAGCTGTTTAAATCAGCTGATTCATGGTTACACCTCATTATCTCTTACCAGTGGATTTTTCTTTTTAAATATATATCGCCGATATATCGGAATATCAAATTTTTAAATATCCAAATATTTGTATTGATATCGCCATTAAAAATCCTTTATCGGTCGATCTCTGCACCAGACTGCGCTACTTTCAAACATTTTCTCTGAAAAAAACATATTCCTTATGAGTCTTTTCAGTCGTTCCCTGAAAAACTAAGCAGGCCGGTCTTGTTGAAGCATCCAAATCTTCTTCAAAACTTGGCATTTTGTAGCTCGCTAGCTCGAAAGTTGTATAAACAGTATAAATTAAATTAAAAATGAAATTACTTCTGTTGAGCCAGACTTCATCCATGGTAATCAACAACCTACCAATAACATACTCAATGAAGGAAGGAGCAATAACAAAGCATGAGGGAGGCCTCATAACTGGGGTCGCCCAAATGTGAGCGTGGGGGTGGGGGTGGGGGGGGGGGTGGTGCAAGGGGCCACTCAATCAAATTACAGCACACATGTGTTTGTTACCCCCTCAGCCAAGCGGTGCCATCTTCCAGGAGTTGTGTTTATTATTGTTACGTTGAAGGCATATTCTGTTGCAAAGGTAATCTAGCATCACATGAAGCTGTGTGTGTGTGTGTGTGTGTGTGTGTGTGTGTGTGTGTGTGTGTGTGTGTGTGTGTGTGTGTGTGTGTGTGTGTGTGTGTGTGTGAGGCCCAGCGGCTCACTGTTTCCACTGTGTCTCCAGGAAATTAGGAAAATTGAAGCACTGAGTAATGAAATCTCTTTTCATGCCGTATCGAGGCTTTCTGGACTTGTTGCTGCTTACGCTGTTTAACCCTCGTATCATATTCAGGTCAAATTGACCCATTTCAAATTTTTACAAGAAGAAAAATGGTCCAAGTTCCATGTTTTCTACCTGAAATCAGCACCTTACCTTATTTCCTGATCAACATGTATTCCTGACTCAGAACATTATTCTGGATATGACACTTATGTTGTTTCCATAGTGATTTTTAACATGAATTATAACCTGATGATAAAAACGAACCCCACTTCCATCTTTAATAGTGTTCTAGTAGAGACTGATTCATTCCCTGAACAGAGATGTTATCTCAATGGGTTTTGTATTCATAATATAATTTTTATAATTTATACTTTATTGATCCCCAATTACAATTTA
>JABXJD010000258.1:377500-382500 GCA_013375575.1 Percina caprodes
TAGACATACGCACAGAGGAGACACTAGAGGAGACACCGACAGAGGAGACACCGACAGAGGAGACACCGACAGAGGAGACACCGACAGAGGAGACACCGACAGAGGAGACACTGACAGAGGAGACACTGACAGAGGAGACACCGACAGAGGAGACACTGACAGAGGAGACACTGACAGAGGAGACACCGACAGAGGAGACACTGACAGAGGAGACACCGACAGAGGAGACACTAGAGGAGACACTGACAGAGGAGACACTGACAGAGGAGACACCGACAGAGGAGACACTGACAGAGGAGACACCGACAGAGGAGACACCGACAGAGGAGACACCGACAGAGGAGACACTGACAGAGGAGACACCGACAGAGGAGACACCGACAGAGGAGACACCGACAGAGGAGACACTGACAGAGGAGACACCGACAGAGGAGACACTAGAGGAGACACTGACAGAGGAGACACTGACAGAGGAGACACTAGAGGAGACACTGACAGAGGAGACACTGACAGAGGAGACACTGACAGAGGAGACACTAGAGGAGACACTGACAGAGGAGACACTGACAGAGGAGACACTAGAGGAGACACTGACAGAGGAGACACCGACAGAGGAGACACCGACAGAGGAGACACCGACAGAGGAGACACTAGAGGAGACACTGACAGAGGAGACACCGACAGAGGAGACACCGACAGAGGAGACACCGACAGAGGAGACACCGAAAGAGGAGACAAGTGACAAAGTCCCTCATCCTACAGACCTAAACCCAAACATAGTACCAGACCTGGGTGTTGATGTCTTCACTACAACGAGTCCTTATGTACTCCCTTATGTCTCGTCCCCATCCGGCTTGGTGTCCCCCGGCGTCTCCACCTACGAGGACATGGAGGGCTCAGCGAGCCGCGGCGCTGATGACGAGGCCGGCGCCGTGCAGCAGGAGGGCTCCGCGGACGAGGCTTCGGCCACGCCGGCTGCAGGCGGCGTCGTGACTGACGAGACAGAAATCGGCGGGACGGAGCTTCCAACTGTCATCCCCGACACGCAGCCGCAGGAGACCACCGCGCAGGCGCAGACGGAAGACTTCGCGTCTGCGTCTGGGGAAGACGAAGCCGGGGTCAGGACAAGGCCCGGCAGAGACGCCCCGGGTAACCACTACGCTACCGCCGGTATATTCCACCCGTCGCACCCAGCAGACTCAATCTGTGGCGAGCACAACAGACACAGAAGCGCCTCTAGTTTTACCGGCGGTTGTCATGGTGACCGATGCAGACTCAGGTGCAGAGTCCGGACAGGGGGAGGTATCTTTCACTTTCAAACTTATCATTACACACAGTCTACCATAGCATCACCTTATCAGGGTCATTGCATTTCTGTGAGTGATTTTTATTTTTATATCTATCTATCTATCTATCTATCTATCTATCTATCTATCTATCTATCTATCTATCTATCTATCTATCTATCTATCTATCCATCTATCCATCTATCCATCTATCCATCTAGGTATCTGGCGATCAGGACCGTCCCAGTGAGGTCAGTGTCACAGTGTTCCCAGATGTGGCAGCTGTGTCTTTTGGACACCAAACCGTGCTCAGCACAGACCAACCCTCAGGACGTAGCCCACCAAAACCTCCCTTAGGTGCCACCGATGGTAAGAAGACTCCTGGAGAAGGGACCGAGCAGTCCGCCTCCCCCTCTCCGCGGCCCGTCAGCCAGCCGGTGCTCTCCACTACTTTGCCCTTGTACACTTTCGACCACGACACCCACTCCGTCCCGCAGTGGGCTCTGACCCCTGACCCCGCTGCCACGCCCCTACCGGAGGAGGAGTTTGTGGACTATGACAAAGCGTTGGCGGGGCCTCTTCTGCCGGAGTCGCTGCCTCAGACACCGGATGCAACCGTCTCCACAGCTGCAACCGTCTCCATGGACGCAACCGTCTCCACGGATGCAACCGTCTCCACGGATGCAACCGTCTCCACGGAGCAACCGGAGAGCGACTCGTTCTCGCCGTATTCTGTGGAGGCGAGCACTGTGAATGTCGGAGGTACATGAACGTCATAGAGAGAGAGAGAGGGATGAATGAATGGATGGATGGATAGATAGATAGATAGATAGATAGATATTGATCCCAATAAAATGCTAAAAGCACTAAATCTGAGGGTACTCAAAACAAGTGAAATAATGACAACCTCGCTTGATTTAAGATTATCGTGTAAAGTTGAACACTTAAAATAAGAAATTTTTAAAACAAGATATATTATCTAACACTTCTAAATCTAAGTTGTTGTTTTTTTATCTTAAGAACCAAATAATAATATAACAACAATAATAAAACACTGGAAAAGCACAAAAAAGAAAATGTTGATTTTCAGTGTTGACCTGCAAGGTCAAGTTGATGGTTAACGGGAAGACATACATTAAGAAATACGTTCCTGTGATGGTACTTCTTCTCTCTGTAATCACGTGTTTGAGTCGTCCTCAGTCCTTCTGCACTGAGCCGAACCCTCTTTAGTTGATAATAACGATTATTCCTGAGCTTCAGTACATCAGAGAACTGCTGATTCATGATTACGTGTTTCCGCTTGCTGTGCTGCACGTTGTGTAGATCTGCTGCCGTGCTCGAGCAGCGTGTGTCAGCACGGAGCCTCCTGCTTCAAAAGAAACACCCAAAACATCTGCGTCTGTGCACCTGGATACACCGGGCAGCACTGTGAAACAGGTACACACACACACACACACACACACACACACAAACAGACAGAGCTATGTTGTCTTTATCAAACAAACCACATTGACCCCTTACTGACAGGTGTGTGTGTGTGTGTGTGTGTGTGTGTGTGTGTGTGTGTGTGTGTGTGTGTGTGTGTGTGTGTGTGTGTGTGTGTGTGTGTGTGTGTGTGTGTGTGTGTGTGTGTGTGTGTGTGTGTGTCAGCAGATGTGGATGAGTGCCAGTCTAACCCGTGTCTGAATGGAGCCACCTGTCTGGACGGAGTCGGCTCCTTCACCTGTCTCTGCCTGCCCAGCTACTCCGGAGAGCTCTGTGAACAAGGTCAGCCGACCAGAGGCATCACACACACACACACACACACACACACTCACACTCACACTCACACTCACACTCACCCGCCCCGAGGCATCTCTCTCACACACACACACACACACACACACACACACACACACACACACACACACACCCCGTCGAGGCATCTCTCACACACACACACACACACACACACACACACACACACACACACACACACACACACACCCGCCCCGAGGCATCACACACACACGCCCCGAGGCATCACACACACACACACACACACACACACACACACACACACTCACCCGCCCCGAGGCATCACACACACACACACACACACACACACACACACACACACCCCGAGGCATCACACACACACACACACACACACACACACACACTCACCCGCCCCGAGGCATCACACACACACACACACACACACACGCGCGCGCCCCGAGGCATCACACACACACACACACACACACACACACACCCCGAGGCATCACACACACACACACACACACACACACACACACTCACCCGCCCCGAGGCATCACCTACAAACTGATTACTGGGGGGTGAATCAGCGGACGCCTCCCGATACGAAATCATCACGATACTTATTAATGTGATTTTAAACATATTGCAATTTATAACCTTTTTCCAACTTCTAATTTTTCCCCAAAAGGAAACTTATCAACATGTTTCATGTTTGTTCATCTTCAATGTTATCGCTGCAAAATGGGACAAACTGACCATCACTGATATAATATATAATATATAATAACAGATCCATACTTGGCGTCTGTGTATCGATGCAGAAAATATCGCTATATTACGCTGGATCGATTCCCCCACTGATTACCATTACTATTTAACTTATCTTGCATATTTTCCTCTTTCAAATGCATGAGCTGTTAGCCTTTGTGATGTAGTAGTTGGCTGGATGAGCGGTGTCTTTGCAGCTTCTAGAGCGTTCTGCGCTGTGTTAGCTGACTCACCCAGACACTCGCCGTTTCTCAATGTCAAGGAAGGATCCTCCGAAGCCAGAATTTGGAGGATCCTACATCATCGACGTCCGTCCTCCAAGGACTGAGTCCTTCGGTCAGAGAATTTCCCACAGACGGAGAAGGGTGCATGTGTGAATCCGCCGCGCCGCGAAATCACCCACAATCCTATGCGCGGGGTTGGGTTTCAGGGTCTAAAGATGGCTGCTTGCCTCGGTGTCTCCGCCCTCGAGAGCGACAGCTGCTGCGAGTCCACCGCCAGCGTCCTCTCGGCTGTTGTAGGGACGGGGCTAGACCCCCCCCCCCATATAAAGAGACTTCAGATACAGTATTAGGGACCACTAAGGTCTATATAAAAGACACTTCAGATCCAGTATTAGGGGACCACTAAGGTCTATATAAAGAGACTTCAGATACAGTATTAGGGACCACTAAGGTCTATATAAAAGAGACTTCAGATACAGTATTAGGGGACCACTAAGGTCTATATAAAGAGACTTCAGATACAGTATTAGGGACCACTAAGGTCTATATAAAAGAGACTTCAGATACAGTATTAAGGGACCACTAAGGTCTATATAAAAGAGACTTCAGATCCAGTATTAGGGACCACTAAGGTCTATATAAAAGAGACTTCAGATCCAGTATTAGGGACCACTAAGGTCTATATAAAAGAGACTTCAGATACAGTATTAAGGGACCACTAAGGTCTATATAAAAGAGACTTCAGATACAGTATTAGGGACCACTAAGGTCTATATTAAAGACTTCAGATCCAGTATTGGGGGACCACTAAGGTCTATATAAAAGAGACTTCAGATCCAGTATTAGGGGACCACTAAGGTCTATATAAAGAGACTTCAGATACAGTATTAGGGACCACTAAGGTCTATATAAAAGAGACTTCAGATACAGTATTAAGGGACCACTAAGGTCTATATAAAGA
>JABXJD010000258.1:387500-397500 GCA_013375575.1 Percina caprodes
TTTGTGACAGTTTACGGCGTACGATCAGCTCTTTGCGTTGCCGACATTTTTATTTTATTTTTATTTAACCTTTATTTAACCAGGAAAGTCCTGTTGAGGTTAAAAACCTCTTTTTCAAGGGAGTCCTGGCCAAGAGGCAGGCAAAAACACAATTACATTTATAAAAGTTATACAACAGAGATAATTAAAAACATTTACAATGTAAGCAGGTCATTTCAGGTTCTCTCAATCTGGATTTAAAAGCATTTAAAGATAATTTCAAGTCTTTTTGCAAAGAGTTCCCTGCAGAAGGAGCGGAGGAGACAAAAGCCCTTTTTCCCAGATTTATACGGGCAAATGGAACGAAGAGCAGCAAGTGATCATCTGATCGCAATGAATGGGAACCAACACGTCTCCATGTGATTAAACTACTGATGTAGGATGGCAACAGACCTAGCATGGCCGCATAGATAAAATATGCCAATGTCCTGATCTCCTGTATGACAACGATGGCCGTCCCACTCTGGATTACAATTCACAATGATGGGTTAGATTTTTACAATTTGTAATAAATCTCAGAGATGCATGGTACACAGTGTCAATCTTAGGCAAACATTGTGCTGAGGCGGTCCTATGCACCATGTCACCGTAATCTAAGACAGGTAGAAATGTTGCAGTGACTAGCTGCTTTTTGGCTTTAAAAGAAAAACAAAATTTATTTAAAAAAAAAAGAGAGGACATCATCTAGCCAAATGCCAAGGTACTTATAAGAATGAACCACCTCAATGACATTTCCAGTCAAAGTGAACACAGAAGGAGGAACTTGAGAAACCTTCTTAGTGTTACTAAACAACATCAATTTAGTCTTTTTAAGAAGCTGGTTGAAGAAATGAAAGAGCAACGCTGTGTTCGCCACCGCTGGAAAACTGAAAAAATAGTATTTTGCACGGCTGCATGTCAACAACACCACCAGTGGAATATTCACTGTCATTAGCCGTGTCAACAACTTAGTTGGAATATCGTCTTTTACGGAATAAAGGCCAAAAACAGAATATCATGTTCATGTAAACAGGAATTGTGGGTCCTCTGACATCAGTGTTAACTTAGCTGTTTAACTCGTTCAGTGCATCAGCTGATTAGGTAAAAGAACAGCTGCATTTGAAACAACAGTTCCTGTTTGCAGCGTGGCTCCATGCCGGTCTGTTGGCCAGTCCACTATTTGGTAGACGATAGAAAATCCCCTGTAGAGGCTAGAAAGACCCCAAAGAGACCTCCGTGACCGCTAGCTCGTTAGCTTTTAGCTGCAAAAATCTATAAGTTTTTGTCTTTTATGGTTATTAAATGATTGAATTATGACTCAGAGGTGCCGTTTTGGCTCGTATACGATGCTTTCGGTTGCTGAGTGTTAAGTTTACCATCCACGGTTACAATTTAATGGCTTATACTCCAATTGTCAATGGAGAAATTGTATTCTTACTTCTGTAACAGGCTGTGGGCGGGACTGTTGAGGTCTATACCTGTGCTGTCATCCAATAATGAGTGTTAGTAAGATAAAATAAAGTCTACTTTTTACTTTAACAAACAAAGTTTCCATAAACAAGCAAAGCTGAACTGTCTCTCAGTTTATTGAGGAGATAAAATGGACTCGTGCCATTCACCCGGTACGCTGTCCTCTGATTCCTGCTCTCTCGTTTGGTGCTTGATTCTTCACCTCTCCTACTCTCTCTCTTACTATCACACTCTGTCTCTCCGCAGTCCTCTGCAGACCTTAGCATGGTGATAGTCTAAGTGTTAGCTCTGGTTGCCGGCTGCGTTCTGACTTTCCTTCGTTTCCTTCTGCAGGTCTGGGCAGCGACTACCAGTGGCTCGGCCTCAACGACAAGATGTTTGAGAGAGACTTCAGGTGGACGGACGGCAAGCCGATGGTGAGACAACTCAGAAAAACATCGGGATGGATGGATGGATGGATGGGTGGATGCGTGGATGGATGGATGGATGGGTGGGATGATGGATGGATGCATGAAGGGATGGATGGATATATGGATGGATGGGTGGGTGGGTTGGTGGATGGATGGGTGCGTGGATGGATGGATGGATGGATGGATGGGTGGATGCGTGGATGGATGGATGGATGGAGGCGCGGATGGATGGATGGATGGATGGATGGATGGATGGATGGATGGATGGATGGATGGATGGGTGGATGCGTGGATGGATGGATGGATGGAGGTGCGGATGGATAGGTGGATGGATGGATAGGTGGGTGGATGGATAGGTGGGTGGATGGATAGGTGGATGGATGGGTGGATGGGTGGGTGGGTGGATGCAGACAAACAGACGATACAGTTTACATAGACACACATATATATATATATATATATATATATATATATATATATATATATATATATATATATATATATATATATACAGTAACTCACATTGATCACATATTGGTCAAATACTTATATCATGCTATTTGATTTTCTCCGCCCAGCTCTACTATATCTGCTGTGTATATACTCTAGTTACACTTATTTAGTTGCCCCTGTTTAACTTTTCCTTTGACGATTGAGGGGTTTGACATCTTTTTAAATAAATGAAAAGCGGGAGTTTATTCCATTTTATGGGATCTTCACTCTTGTTGAAATAAAGCAGGAACATAAAACACTATCTCATCCCCTGACCCAGCGCTGCACTCATCTGAGTTATTAAGTCCTGACGACATATTCTCACACACATTGGTTGTGCGTCTGCGGGGAACGCTCAGCTGTTGCAGCATGTGAGCTGCATTATGCAGCGAGAACCGGGCCCGAAACGTGATCCTGGAGCGATTCTGCTGCTGTAATGTGTTATCGCTCAGAAGAGAGGCACGCCCTACGTTTGAGATGTTCAGGAGAGCGTGTAGTCTTCTTGTTTTACAACAAAGTGAAGCGGCTATTGTGTGCACTGTAAATAATGTCCAGTTATTCCTTTAGATTTCACAGTAACACTACTGGATATGATTTTACAGTAGAATGCTGTAAAGTACATTACAACCTTGTCGCCATGACAACATCACAGTAGTCTAAGTATTACAGTTGAAATCACAGTAGTCTGAGTATTACAGTAGAAATCACAGTAGTCTGAGTATTACAGTTGAAATCACAGTAGTCTGAGTATTACAGTAGAAATCACAGTAGTCTGAGTATTACAGTAGAAATCACAGTAGTCTGAGTATTACAGTAGAAATCACAGTAGTCTGAGTATTACAGTAGAAATCACAGTAGTCTGAGTATTACAGTTGAAATCACAGTAGTCTGAGTATTACAGTAGAAATCACAGTAGTCTGAGTATTACAGTTGAAATCACAGTAGTCTGAGTATTACAGTAGAAATCACAGTAGTCTGAGTATTACAGTAGAAATCACAGTAGTCTGAGTATTACAGTTGAAATCACAGCAGTCTGAGTATTACAGTTGAAATCACAGCAGTCTGAGTATTACAGTTGAAATCACAGTAGTCTGAGTATTACAGTTGAAATCACAGTAGTCTGAGTATTACAGTTGAAATCACAGTAGTCTGAGTAGTACAGTTGAAATCACAGTAGTCTGAGTATTACAGTAGAAATCACAGTAGTCTGAGTATTACAGTTGAAATCACAGTAGTCTGAGTATTACAGTTGAAATCACAGTAGTCTGAGTATTACAGTAGAAATCACAGTAGTCTGAGTATTACAGTTGAAATCACAGTAGTCTGAGTATTACAGTAGAAATCACAGTAGTCTGAGTATTACAGTAGAAATCACAGTAGTCTGAGTAGTACAGTTGAAATCACAGTAGTCTGAGTATTACAGTAGAAATCACAGTAGTCTGAGTATTACAGTTGAAATCACAGTAGTCTGAGTATTACAGTAGAAATCACAGTAGTCTGAGTATTACAGTAGAAATCACAGTAGTCTGAGTATTACAGTTGAAATCACAGTAGTCTGAGTATAACAGTAGAAATCACAGTAGTCTGAGTATTACAGTTGAAATCACAGTAGTCTGAGTATTACAGTAGAAATCACAGTAGTCTGAGTATTACAGTAGAAATCACAGTAGTCTGAGTATTACAGTAGAAATCACAGTAGTCTGAGTATTACAGTTGAAATCACAGTAGTCTGAGTAGTACAGTTGAAATCACAGTAGTCTGAGTATTACAGTTGAAATCACAGTAGTCTGAGTATTACAGTTGAAATCACAGTAGTCTGAGTATTACAGTTGAAATCACAGTAGTCTGAGTATTACAGTAGAAATCACAGTAGTCTGAGTATTACAGTTGAAATCACAGTAGTCTGAGTAGTACAGTTGAAATCACAGTAGTCTGAGTAGTACAGTTGAAATCACAGTAGTCTGAGTAGTACAGTTGAAATCACAGTATTCTAACCGTGCGTTCACACCGCCACCGACTTGAGCTGTAAAAAAGCTCTGCTCATTAGCCGCTGAGCCGTAGCGGCGTGCAGGCAGAGCGAGCAGCCGCCGGACTAACCTAGTGACCCGTGCAGGATTCACTGTGAGGGACCGTTAGAGACCACGTGACCGGCTGCTAACGCTAACTGGAGCCCATGTGACCGGCAGCTAATGCTAACTGGAGCCCATGTGACCGGCAGCTAATGCTAACTGGTCCCTGTGTACAAACAACGTTATATCATAAACGTTAGGTAACCTAGCAACGGCGATTATGAGCTTGTCATCAGAATTTATGTTTTGGTAGGAACCAAAGTTCACATTGTATGTTTCTCCGGGATCAGCCAGCGTGAAGGACGTCTATATTCTGACTGGTTGCTGGCGTTAGCCGCTGAACCGCGTCATAGCTCATTACCATAAAGTTGACGTCTGATTGACGCTCAACACGCTCAAAACGCGACATCGACAGATTTGCCACTGAGAGAAGCTTCCATTGAAGATGAATCCGGTAACTTTAGACGCTCAGGTCGGTGGCGGTGGGATCGTCCGGTTGGTATTACTGTAAAGAAATCACAATACAGCCACTATAGTACTGTAAATAGTAAAGTACTGTATTTGTACTTTTTTATCTTCTGTTGTGTTAACCCTTGTGTTGTCCTTGGGTCGAATTTGACCCATTTTCAAAGTTTTTAATGTCAGAAATATGGGTTTCTTTCAACAAAATTGTCCAAAATGAACATTGATGCATGGAGAGACACGATGACTTTGATTGAATTGTGGGTGTTTTATTCTATTTTAAAGCATTTGAAAAACGTTTTAAAGGGTTTTTGCAGCAGTATATCCTGACGTAACTCCGACATGAAGTGGTCTGAGATGTCCACTCAACGTCCTCTGGTCTTAATCCTCATGTTGTCCTCGGGTCAAATTTGATCTGTTTTCAATTTTTTTTTTAAATCAGAAATATGGGAATGTTGAAATAAGCAGCAAAAATGTCGGACAAATTGACAAATAGTTGGGAAACGTGTAAAACAATGTTGAAAAAAGCTACCAAAACATCTGGAAAATGCTAGAAAAACTAAAAGTAGCCCTATGTTTTTTAAGGGTTAACTTCTATTTTTTAACAAAAGAATGGGTATAATCTCATCAAAATTAGGTTTATTGACAATGAACACATGAATGAAAACATTGGGACAACCCAAGGGTTATTGTTTTGTATTTTACGATGAATACATAAAATACTGTAAAAGGACGTACGGTACCTTTACTGTACAAATAATTCAAAATTTTACGTTACATTTTTTACAGTGTGGCTTTCCTGCAGCGTGTGAATGCAGAAAGGTTTGTTCGGTCTGTGGAGCAGCACCACTGTCTGCTCTTCCTGGGAATTACATAGATTTTTATACTTTAATGACAGATTTTAGGACCTGGACGCATTTACTGCAGTTAGAGGCATTTCTTTAACCCTCGTGTTGTCTTCCCGTTAACCATCAACTTGTCCTTCCAATTCCAAAATTAAAAAATGAACATTTTTTTTCTATGTTTTTCTCTCTTTTTCTGATTTATTTCTCACTTTTTCCAGCTTTTGGCTCTTTTTAAAAAAAAACCTGAGCTGGTTTAATAACAGGTTTTACACTTATTCTTGGAATTCATGGTCAACAAACCTCATTTATATCAAATTATACATTCGTTTTTAGTTAAAAAGGCAGAAATTATGAATTATTTTGACTGATAGTTAAGATCAGAGGACGTTGAGTGGATCTCAGATGGGTCGATGTCAAAGTTTAGTCCGGATACGGTTTGGAAACCATTAAAAAAAAAGAATTCAAATGCTATAAGATTCAATAAAACACAATATTAATGTTACCTGAAGAACGTTGTATGGAATCATCCGTGTTATTTTTGGGCAATTTGGTTGAAAGAAATCCATATTTCTGATATAAAACACTTTGAAACGGGTCAGTTTGACCCAACGACAACACAAGGGATAAATCCAGGGACAGTGAGACTTCAGTCTCTCTCTGATTGAACATCACATGGAGTATAGTAGTAGTAGTAGTAGTAGTAGTAGTAGTAGTAGTAGTAGTAGTAGTAGTTGTAAAACATACATACATACATACATACATACATACATACATACATACATACATGCATATATACAGGGCTGTTGTACTCGAGTCCGGTCTTGCACTCAAGACCGTTTTCTATGGACTCTGACTTGTCTCTGACTCGCTAGTATTTGGACTCGGACTTGTCCAAAGAGGTTTGAGTCCAAGACAAGACCGAGTCCAAAGAGGTTTGAGTCCAAGACAAGACAGAGTCCAAAGAGGTTTGAGTCCAAGACAAGACAGAGTCCAAAGAGGTTTGAGTCCAAGACAAGACCGAGTCCAAAGAGGTTTGAGTCCAAGACAAGACAGAGTCCAAAGAGGTTTGAGTCCAAGACAAGACCGAGTCCAAAGAGGTTTGAGTCCAAGACAAGACCGAGTCCAGGACAGGAAAACAAGGTCTTATGCATGACAGTAATGAGACAATCCTTTTGGGTTTCACTTTCCCTCCAATATTATCATCAACATAATTAAGACACCTGGACTCGGTCCAGATCAAAAGCCATATCTGGTAAGACCAGTGGCCGAGACCGAGACAAGTCCGAGTCCAAATAATAGTGAGTCCGAAACCATAGAAAAACGGTCTCGAGTCCGGACTTGAGTCCAAGACCGGACTCGAGTCCTACAGCCCTGGTGGGAACAGAGCTAGTGAACGTGTGTGTGTGTTCTGACAGCAATACGACCACTGGAGGCCGAACCAGCCGGACAGCTTCTTCCAGTCGGGGGAGGACTGCGTGGTGATGATCTGGCACGAGGACGGCCAGTGGAACGACGTGCCCTGCAACTATCACCTGACCTTCACCTGCAAGAAGGGGACAGGTACGCTGCACACACATGGACACACACATGGAAACACACACGGACAGACACACACATACACACATGGTCAAACACATTAAGAAACACAACCATGGAAACATACACATGGACACGCACACATAACACATGGACACACACACACATGGACACACACGGACACACACACACATAACACATGGACACACACACACATGGACACACACGGACACACACACACATAACACATGGACACACACACACATAAGACACACACAAATGGGCAAATACACATGGACACACACACAACACATGGATACACACACACATGGACACACACACAGCACATGGACACACACACACACATGGATACACACACATGGATACACACACATGGAAACATACACATGGACACACACACGGACACACACGGACACACACACACATAACACATGGACACACACACATGGACACACACGGACACACACACACATAAGACATGGACACACACAAATGGGCAAACACACATGGACACTCACACACATGGACACACACACATGGACACACACACACACGGAAACACACACATAACACATGGACACCCACACGGACTCACATACACATAACACATGAATACACACACATGGAAACACAAACATAACATGGACACACATGGTCACACATACACATAACACATGTACACACACACACATACACATAACACATGGACACACACACATAACACATGAATACACACACACACACATGGAAACACAAAGATAACACATGGATACGCACACATGGTCAAACGCACACGCATGGAAACACACAAAACACATGGATACACACACATGGACACACACACACATAACACATGGCTACACACACATGGACACACACATAACACATGGCTACACACACATGGACACACACATAACACATGGCTACACACACATGGACAAACACATGGACACACACACATAGAAATACACACATGGAAACACACGTAGAAACACACACATGGACACACACACACATGGAAACACAAATGCACACATATGGAAACACACACATAGACACACACTTGGAACACACACACATAGAAACACCTAGAAACACACATGGAAACATGAAAACGCACACATGGAAATAAATGGACTGTTTTTGCTGCACACACATACAAACACAGAGACACACAGACAGACACATTCACACACACAGACAGACAGACACACACAGACACACAAAGACACACATACAGACACACAGACACACATTTACAAAGACAGTCACAGACAAACGCACACATACAGACACACAAAGACAGACACACAGACACACATTCACAAAGACAGTCACAGACAAACGCACACATACAGACACACAAAGACAGACACACAGACACACATACAGACACACAGACACACATTTACAAAGACAGTCACAGACAAACGCACACATACAGACACACAAAGACACACACACACACAGACACACATTCACAAAGACAGTCACAGACAAACGCACACATACAGACACACAAAGACATACACACACACACACACACACACATACAGACACACATTCACAAAGCAGACACAGACAGACGCACACATACAGACACACAAAGACAGACACACAGACACACATTCACAAAGACAGACACAGACAGACACACACATACAGACACACAAAGACAGACACACATTCACAAAGACAGACACAGACAGACGCACACATACAGACACACAAAGACAGACACACATTCACAAAGCAGACACAGACAGACACACACATACAGACACACAAAGACAGACACACAGACACACATTCACAAAGCAGACACAGACAGACGCACACATACAGACACACAAAGACAGACACACATTCACAAAGACAGACACAGATAGACGCACACATACAGACACACAAAGACAGACACACAGACACAGAGACACATTCACAAAGACAGACAGACAGACACACACATACAGACACACAAAGACAGACACACATTCACAAAGACAGACACACAAAGACAGACACACAGACACAGAGACACATTCACAAAGACAGACAGACAGACACACACATACAGACACACAAAGACAGGCACACATTCACAAAGACAGACACACACACACACACACACATACAGACACACATGTCCACTCCGAGGCTCATGGCCATTTAAATCAAGACCCCTTCCTGTTGTCCACCTCCAGTCTCGTGCGGGCAGCCCCCCGTGGTGAAGGACGCTCGCATGTTTGGGGCCACGAGGCCTCGCTACGAGATCAACACCCTGCTCCGCTACCACTGCAAGCAGGGCTTCATCCAGAGACACGCCCCCACCATACGCTGCCGCGCCAACAGCCAATGGGACGCGCCCAAAGTCACCTGCACAAGCCGTGAGTGTTGGAGGAACTTTGATCAACAACACAAAGCTGCACAACATCTAAGCTCCTGGCAGAAGTGTGTGTGTGTGTGTGTGTGTGTGTGTGTGTGTGTGTGTGTGTGTGTGTGTGTGTGTGTGTGTGTGTGTGTGTGTGTGTGTGTGTGTGTTAGAGCTTCTGGAGTCTGGAAAACATCGCAATCACGATTATTATGATCAATATTGAACACGACTATTGATTCAATAACTTAATAACACACACAGATTGACACACACATACAGAGACACACAGACAGACACAGAGAC
>JABXJD010000258.1:402500-430000 GCA_013375575.1 Percina caprodes
ACTTTTTCTTATGTTTTTTTTTTTTTTTTCAACACTCTTCACAGGTAAAATAAATGATCCATTCGCTACTTTCATTGAATTTGGGAGTTTTATTCAATTTCCTAGCATTTGAAGAAAAAAAACAAGTGACAAAAATTTAAGAAAAAGCTTCAGAAACGCAGGTAAAATTCCACAAAAATGTCAAAAGGCGCAGAAAAAAGTGGATAAAAACATCGGGGAAAAGTGACAAAAAAACTTGGATAGAAGCGACAAAAAATGTCAAAAAGTTGCGTTGTCGACGGGAAGACAACACAAGGGTTAAAACGGCAAATGTTTCCTTCAAAACGTAATTGAGAACGCAGTTTTGTTGTATGGGAGCGTCATTTTGTAGGAGACAGGATGGGGTTATTAACGTGTGTGCTATAGGATATATAATGTAGATATGAATCCATATGAATTGTATACTTTAAAACTATGAATGGACTGTGATGTTAATAAAGGTCAATGGAGCTGAATCGATTCTGTTAATGATGAATCCTGTTGTATAAGAGCGTGAAGATCCTCATAGGGAGGAGGTTAAGGTGGGGGAGAAGTTAAGGAGAAAACACAAGACTTTCACCAGGAAACAGGTGTTCATGTCCTGGAGAAGTTAAGGAGAAAACACAAGACTTTCACCAGGAAACAGGTGTTCATGTCCTGGAGAAGTTAAGGAGAAAACACAAGACTTTCACCAGGAAACAGGTGTTCATGTCCTGGAGAAGTTAAGGAGAAAACACAAGACTTTCACCAGGAAACAGGTGTTCATGTCCTGGAGAAGTTAAGGAGAAAACACAAGACTTTCACCAGGAAACAGGTGTTCATGTCCTGGAGAAGTTAAGGAGAAAACACAAGACTTTCACCAGGAGACAGGTGTTCATGTCCTGGAGAAGTTAAGGAGAAAACACAAGACTTTCACCAGGAAACAGGTGTTCATGTCCTGGAGAAGTTAAGGAGAAAACACAAGACTTTCACCAGGAAACAGGTGTTCATGTCCTGGAGAAGTTAAGGAGAAAACACAAGACTTTCACCAGGAAACAGGTGTTCATGTCCTGGAGAAGTTAAGGAGGAAACACAAGACTTTCACCAGGAAACAGGTGTTCATGTCCTGGAGAAGTTAAGGAGAAAACACAAGACTTTCACCCAGGAAACAGGTGTTCATGTCCTGGAAAAGTTAAGGAGGAAACACAAGACTTTCACCAGGAAACAGGTGTTCATGTCCTGGAGAAGTTAAGGAGGAAACACAAGACTTTCACCAGGAAACAGGTGTTCATGTCCTGGAGAAGTTAAGGAGGAAACACAAGACTTTCACCAGGAAACAGGTGTTCATGTCCTGGAGAAGTTAAGGAGAAAACACAAGACTTTCACCAGGAAACAGGTGTTCATGTCCTGGAGAAGTTAAGGAGGAAACACAAGACTTTCACCAGGAAACAGGTGTTCATGTCCTGGAGAAGTTAAGGAGAAAACACAAGACTTTCACCAGGAAACAGGTGTTCATGTCCTGGAGAAGTTAAGGAGAAAACACAAGACTTTCACCAGGAAACAGGTGTTCATGTCCTGGAGAAGTTAAGGAGGAAACACAAGACTTTCACCAGGAAACAGGTGTTCATGTCCTGGAGAAGTTAAGGAGGAAACACAAGACTTTCACCAGGAAACAGGTGTTCATGTCCTGGAGAAGTTAAGGAGGAAACACAAGACTTTCACCCAGGAAACAGGTGTTCATGTCCTGGAGAAGTTAAGGAGGAAACACAAGACTTTCACCAGGAAACAGGTGTTCATGTCCTGGAGAAGTTAAGGAGAAACACAAGACTTTCACCCAGGAAACAGGTGTTCATGTCCTGGAGAAGTTAAGGAGAAAACACAAGACTTTCACCAGGAAACAGGTGTTCATGTCCTGGAGAAGTTAAGGAGGAAACACAAGACTTTCACCAGGAAACAGGTGTTCATGTCCTGGAGAAGTTAAGGAGGAAACACAAGACTTTCACCCAGGAAACAGGTGTTCATGTCCTGGAGAAGTTAAGGAGGAAACACAAGACTTTCACCAGGAAACAGGTGTTCATGTCCTGGAGAAGTTAAGGAGGAAACACAAGACTTTCACCCAGGAAACAGGTGTTCATGTCCTGGAGAAGTTAAGGAGAAAACACAAGACTTTCACCAGGAAACAGGTGTTCATGTCCTGGAGAAGTTAAGGAGAAAACACAAGACTTTCACCAGGAAACAGGTGTTCACGTCCTGGAGAAGTTAAGGAGGAAACACAAGACTTTCACCAGGAAACAGGTGTTCATGTCCTGGAGAAGTTAAGGAGAAAACACAAGACTTTCACCCAGGAAACAGGTGTTCGTTCTTCAGAAGTGTTTTAATCCAAACCACGATCTTTTTTCTAATCTCAACTAGTCGTTTTGTTATCTAATCTTAACTGCCGCCGCCAAATGCCGCTCACTTTTTCTCGGCTAAACTTAACTGTATCGTCCGCTGAAACGACATCACTTCACGGTGCTCTGTACCCGGCTTACAGTCACCTTTCTTCTGGCTTAATGTAACTGTAAAGACCGCTAAACTTAACCGTCTCGTGACTGTCCGGCAGAAGCCTAATGTCGTAGGATAGCATACGAATTTTTGCGCATGATTATTCGTACGAAATCATACGAACCGGTCATGAGAATACGTTGAGGAATCGCCGCTCGTCGCCGCATCACGCTCATTTTTTCTCGGCTAAACTTAGCTTTAACTTAACGGACGCGACCAAAAGTCACCTTTTTTCCCCCCAAAACCCAACTAGCAACTGTCGCTATAGCCGGCGCAACGTGACCAGCCGGCGGTCGCATGACTTCGTAGGACATCAAACGAATTTGTGTGCTAACATTTTCGTGCAATATCATACAAACCTGTTCAGAATACGATGCATTTTGTTGTGCTGTGATTCAAATTCGACCCAACGAATTCATCACCAAAACACTCGGGATCGTTTCAGATATTTTCTGCCACATTGAGTCGGGTTATGAGCTGAAGGTACTATAGATATACAGATCTGGAATCTGTGTTTTTAGTCCAACGAATAAGGAAATGTGAAAAATGTGCATAGACAAGATTTTTTTTATGCATTACTTGTTCATTTTACTTCCTCCTTTTCATGTTCTTCATACATTTTCCTTTTTACATCTTGATTGTCAGTGTGTGTGCACCTTTTAAATGTTCTACTCCATGGGGTTCACTGTATCTGTGGCACAAGTTCTTGTTTTTATGTAATCATCGTTTCTTTCTCTGTTTAAGTTACTGTAAAAAGAATATTTCACATCATCCTGGTTTCTGTCATTTGTCAGCTGTGTGTGCAATAATAGGAACATAACGCAACCTGCTTGTGTAGTTTTATTTTATTCCACTTAAATAAGTCCATATTTTTGAAAAGACCCAACAAACGACATCTTATGCCGACTTTACACCAAATGACCTTTCAACAGATTCCACAGTCGCAGACTATTTTCCAATATTGGAATGAAGTCCTAAGAGTCTAGTTAGAGTCGGGGGTGCTCCCGTCGTCTCCGGCGTTTGGTGTCAGGTCGTAAAACTCAGTCCCAGTCTTCTTCCCGTCTTGACATTCCGACAAAATCAAACGTGTTTGATGTTATCCTGAGTTTTAAAGCTTTAGTTCATAACTTATAGATATTAATGAACGTCGATGCCGATGCTAAATGAGTTGCTCCAAAGCTAATTAAGACTCTCAGCTCCACACACCTCTCTCTGCATCCCATTGTACGACTACGTTAAGAATATTGTGGCGTCCGGTGACTTTGAGTGAAGATAATGACCTCTTCTGAAGAGTTCATCATGTTTTTTTTTTTTAATCCTCCATGTCCTCCTTGGCCACTAGCAACTGTGAAGAGGAGGGGTTGGAAGGCTTGTATCCTGTATCATGTGGGCACGCCAACAGTGTTGTTGTCATTACTTAGAATTCCTCATGAGGAGACAGAAACTACGTGTATCTATATATATATATATATATATATATATATATATATATATATATATATATATATATATATATATATATATATATATATATATATATATATATATAAGTCTTGGTAGTGAAGCTAAATCCTGTGAACGGGATGAATATAGTATAGAATATAGTACCTACCTTGCTAATTACTGCTAACTAACATGCTAGTTAACATTAATAATTTAACCTAAACAGCTGATGGAAGTCCAAATCTTTTTAGTGAACTCTGTGAACACCAACCATGTTCTCCATGCTGAGTCCATGTGTGGAGCCCTGGTGAGACTTGGAGTAAAGTCTCACGTCGTGTCGAGCCTTCTTAGCGGTTTAAAAATAGTGATGTTGATGCTATCGTGGTAGCACCCTTGCTCTCCCATTTAAAGGCCATTTGACCCAAAACCAATAATACGGTCAATCTTAAAAGTGGCACTTCCGTCCTAAATATGCTTTTAAACTAAAGTTTGACTCGGGTACATTCATAAAAAGACCCTAGGTTGCATTTTGGTGATAGTTACGCTTTCATCGAAGGCCGTTCCAGTTCGTTCTGACCCACTTTAACCTCTGCGTATCTGCAGTAAAGCCTCTTAGGAACCAGCGTGTGAATATGAATCAACATAAACACCAACCCGTCCCCATCATGCCGTCCCCCAGGTCCTAAAACAGTCCTCTCCTGTTTGCATTACACGCTGTATTTCCATTACGCACCGTAAATGGCCTCGGTGTTTCTGTGAGGGAAAGATGTTGTGTGTGTAAGCAGCGCCCCTCCCTTTGGAAACATGACTGCAATACCCAGGAACTACACCTGGCCCACTCCCCAGAGTCAGTCACACCCCGGCTGCAGCCAACGGCAACACTGCTGACTTCTTATTGTTGCTAAACTGCCGTGTGATTACCCGATATGGGATAAGCAGATGAAGATGGATGGATGTGTGTATACTGTAATGCCTATAATGCTGTAATACTTATGCCCCCTGTATTTTAACATAGGGGGTGTATACTTATGCCCCCTGTATTTTAACATAGGGGGGTGTATACTTATGCCCCTGTATTTTAACATAGGGGGGTGTATACTTATGCCCCCTGTATTTTAACATAGGGGGTGTATACTTATGCCCCCTGTATTTTAACATAGGGGGTGTATACTTATGCCCCTGTATTTTAACATAGGGGGTGTATACTTATGCCCCTGTATTTTAACATAGGGGGTGTATACTTATGCCCCCTGTATTTTAACATAGGGGGTGTATACTTATGCCCCTGTATTTTAACATAGGGGGTGTATACTTATGCCCCTGTATTTTAACATAGGGGGTGTATACTTATGCCCCTGTATTTTAACATAGGGGGTGTATACTTATGCCCCTGTATTTTAACATAGGGGGTGTATACTTATGCCCCTGTATTTTAACATAGGGGTGTATACTTATGCCCCTGTATTTTAACATAGGGGTGTATACTTATGCCCCTGTATTTTAACATAGGGGGTGTATACTTGTGCCCCTGTATTTTAACATAGGGGGTGTATACTTATGCCCCTGTATTTTAACATAGGGGGTGTATACTTATGCCCCTGTATTTTAACATAGGGGGTGTATACTTATGCCCCTGTATTTTAACATAGGGGGTGTATACTTATGCCCCTGTATTTTAACATAGGGGGTGTATACTTATGCCCCGTATTTTAACATAGGGGGTGTATACTTATGCCCCTGTATTTTAACATAGGGGGTGTATACTTATGCCCCTGTATTTTAACATAGGGGGTGTATACTTATGCCCCTGTATTTTAACATAGGGGTGTATACTTATGCCCCTGTATTTTAACATAGGGGGTGTATACTTATGCCCCTGTATTTTAACATAGGGGGTGTATACTTATGCCCCTGTATTTTAACATAGGGGTGTATACTTATGCCCCTGTATTTTAACATAGGGGGTGTATACTTATGCCCCCTGTATTTTAACATAGGGGGTGTATACTTATGCCCCCTGTATTTTAACATAGGGGGGTGTATACTTATGCCCCTGTATTTTAACATAGGGGGTGTATACTTATGCCCCCTGTATTTTATTTATTATCCATTTTGTAAGCTAAGCTAAACTAGTTGGTTGCTCGCTGCAGCAATTTTTACTAATTAAGACTTTGTTGTGTATATTTTCTTTAATCTGTACTCAAACAGAGCGTTAAAACAACACGTTCCCCCGCTCAGTATCCTCTGAATATGTTTAACCCTTGTGTTGTCTTCCTGTCAAACATTTTATTTTAAACTTTTTCTTACGTTTTTGTCCCTTTTTTCAACACTTCTGATGCTTTTTTTTGTTTGTCACTTTTTTTGACGTTTAACACTACGTAACACTAACTTATTAACTTTAGTTTTACAATTATTTTTTGAATTTATGGTCAATAAACCTCATTTATAGGAAATTATACCTAATGTTTGAGTTAGAAGAACAGAAATTAGGAATTATTGAGACTAAAATTAAAGGAATGGATGTTGATGATAATCACAGACTGGAATATGTCAACTTTTACTCTCAATACTATTTCAAAAACACTTCAATTTGGTTTCAAATGCTATAAAATTGAATAAGACGCCCCAAAATTAATGAAAGTAGAGATTTGTACTTGGCAAAGAGCGTTGTGTGGAATCAATCATGTTATTTTGGGGAATTAAAAAGAACATTGATATAGGACAACATGAGGACAACATGGGGACAACATGAAGACAACATGAAGACAACATGAGGGCAACATGAGGGCAACATGGGGACGACATGGGGACAACATTAAGACAACATGGGGACAACATGGGGACAACATTAAGACAACATGAGGACAACATGAAGACGACATGGGGACGACATGGGGACAACATGGGGACAACATTAAGACAACATGAGGACAACATGAAGACAACATGGGGACGACATGGGGACAACATGGGGACAACATTAAGACAACATGAGGACAACATGAGGGCAACATGAGGACAACATGAAGACATGGGGACGACATGGGGACAACATGGGGACAACATTAAGACAACATGGGGACAACATGGGGACAACATGAAGACAACATTAGGGTTAAGAAGGGACAGTTTTCTTGACTTAATCATTAATATCTCCCCAACGGCTAAACAGATTTCCACCATTCAAACTGCATTTGAAACTTTTATTTCTCTTTGCTTTTGGTAATTTGACCTGTGATGACAGCCGTCGACCAATCTCTTACAGAGTTAGTTCATATAAAGAGAACACAGGAGACACGAGGGACGACCTCGTGGTTTTATGGGAGCTACAAGCTGCGACTTCCTCGTCTGTCCTCGAGGTAAGCACTGTCCAAAATGTCAAACTATCCCTTTAATAAACAGACACTTAACATGGTTTGGAAACTGTTTACAATAACTAAAAATAACACACGTTTAAAGGAAGAAATCTTTTAGTTTTGCGATCCTACAGAAGACTCTTCGGTAAGTGTTTTACTTCCCAGTCCTGTAAAATCCCCTTTTTATTCCCACAGGGTCTAATCATCACAGAGAGACAGTTTAATGAGTTGGTCCAGACGTTCTCGAGTGATAAGTGTCGCTGATTGTTCAGAGGCTTGTCGAAGACGGAGCCAAGTAAAGCTAACATTACACCGAGCCCAAGTAGATGACCTAAACCAGCTGGGACTGCTTACAGTGAGCTTACTCATGGTCATTGTGCACCGTTTGCTCTCCAATAACCTTACATGGAAGAAGCTGTTAGTGCCTTTCCTGCAGGAATTATTGGTGTTTTGGATGTATTGTATTTCTGTCTCATTCAGCAGGCTGGTGCAGGTTGGCTGCCGGCCCGCTGGGTCAGCCGGTTCATAGTCTCTGCAGATCTTAGGTAGCAATCAGGGAGCCAGCGGCCGCCAGGAGAACCAAGCTCACTCAGGGCCGGGCTCAGCTCTCCGTAGTAGGGCTGCACGATGTGAGGAAATCAACACGTTCTCACTCCCATCGCGTCAAATACCGACGCTTGATCATGTGTTATTCACGCTAAAAGTCTCCTTTAGCCTCATATCTATATGAGCTTGGGCGGGACTCTTGGCATCACTTGTTGGCGCTCTGGGTCAGGATGTACATTTTGTCACCCCCAATGTGAGGAGAGGAGAGTGCAGATTTGAGCATGCGTCACTTTGTGACAAGTAGCATATAAGATGCTAACAAGAGATTTCTGTAATGTCAACACAGTAAAAATGGACCTACTTAATGAAGTTGGTTCACTGCTAGCTTAGCTACAAGTTAGCATCAACACAACAAAGGCTGTCAGTTGAATGGTGTTTTGAGCTAACGTTAGCAACCAATCAATCATAGCCAGATAGCTACAGTTTTTGAGATTATTCCCATCTTCTGTTATTGTTTGTAATTAGGAAAGTTTATTATTTCATGGATTTCACAAATTTCAGTATGACAGTTAAGTTGTAAACCGTTTAAATCTGAGCATGCTCAAATCAAATCTGCACTCTCGTAACATCGGGCGGTGACACATTTAACTGACACGCGGCTCAAGAACGGGACAGTTGGGTTCAGTAAAATCTAACTGTGTATTATTTTGACTTTGCAGTTGCAATATGATTGACGATATTGGCAACCCGGTCTCATGCCAGCTTGTGAAAAGGTCACGTTATTTTGATTTATTGATTTGTGTACATGCTCATCGCTGCTTTTTGGTAGATGATGTGGTCCTGATGGCGTCATCGGTCTGGGACCTTCAGCACTCACTGGATCGGTTCGCAGCCGAGTGTGAAGCGGCTGGGATGAGGATCAGCACCTCTAAATCTGGTTCTCAGCAGGAAACCGATGGAGTGCTTTCTTCAGGTAGGGAGTAAGTCCTTACCCCAAGTGAAGGACTTTAAATACCTTGGGGGGACCATGGAGTGGGGGACCTCGCTAGTGAGGGGACCATGGAGCAGGAGATTGGTTGGAGAAGGCAAAGCCAGAAGGCAAAGCTCTCGATTTACTGGTCAGTGTTCGTTCCTAGCCTCACCTATGATCATGAAGACTGGGTCAGGATCCAAAGAACCAGATGCAGGGTACAAGCGGCTGAAATGGGTTTCCTCAGGGGAGGGGGGCTGGCGTCTCCCTTAGAGATCGGGTGAGAAGCTCAGTCATCCGAGAGGAGCTCGGAGTAGAGCCGCTGCTCCTTCACGTCGAAATGAGCCAGTTGAGGTGGTTCGGGCATCTGGTGAGGATGCCTCCAGGGGGCCTCCCTAGGGAGGTGGTCCAGGCACGTCCAGCTGGGAGGAGGCCTCGGGGAAGACCCAGGACTAGGTGGATATATTACTATATATATACTATATTGTCTTATTGTCTTGACTTAAGTCCAAATGTTGAGGTACTTGTACTTTACTTGAGTTTTGCCACTTTGTACTTCTACTCCGCTACATTTCAGAGGAAATTTTCTAATTTTTACTCCACTACATTCATCGGACAGCTTTAAGATTTCTGCACACAAGACACACGTAGTTTATAAAATCTGATGTAAATTAAAAGGTAACCATAGCAACAGGTCCAGCTGAGATAATGACGTCATTAAACAGCTGATTGGATCCTTTACACTTTCTACAACAGGAGGATTCATCTTTACTTTTAATACTTTAACTACATTTTCCTGAAGATATTTACAGACTTTTACTGAAGCAACATTTTCAATGCAGTACTTTTATTTGTAACAGGGTATTTTTACAGTTTGGTATAAGTACTTTTACTGCAGTAAAGGATCTGAATACTTCTTCCAGCGCTGGAGAGAACGGAGGACAGCCCGCAGGCTGTGCTGCTAACGCTGTGTAGTTCTTCACATCACAGCAACTGTTTTTTGATTGAGGAACAGATTACCGCCGCCTGCTGGCAGGGAGAGCTGTTTCCTTCTCCAGGCGTAGTTGGCCGTCCGCTGCAGTCAGTGCAGCTTTTTGGCCGAGATGCAGGCGACGCCAGAGTCTGGCTATGTGGACACTAGTTCTTTGCCGTCTGCAGGAATTATCTGCCGTCTGGTGAGTCAGGGCCTTTACACACGGAGGGCTGACAACGCTAGCCTCGGCTCTGCTCCTTCACTATAAAAAACTACAGTATTTGTATCAAAAATAGCAGTTCATCAAGGCGCTAGATAGATAGATAGTATGAGCAGATCTACACTGACTGCTGCTTTGTGCTTGCAGAAGCTGAGTCATGCTCTGAAGTCTAAGATGAAGCCGAACAGACAGATACAGCCACCAAGAGTGAGTCTGCAGAACCGTGCCGTTTCTATTCATGCCAGGCATTTTCCATTGCTGCACAGGGCCGACTACCACTACTCATCTCTTCTATTTTAGGCAAACTCATCTACATGTTCAGTGCAAAATATAACATGGAAGAAGTTTTGTATTTTCTATCCATGTCATGTTACGCTCATAAACTGTAAAAAATATAATGGACGAAACCTCTGTGTCTGAAAAGTGAAGCCAATGCTAATGATATTGAGCCTACTTCTCACGTGATTAATTACCTCGGTAAATATTTTCATAATGAGTTTTTGTTCTCAATTGCTAGTTTCAAGTCTTCTTCAACACAGCATGATGTTCATTTAGTGCATGATGGTCCCATTTATTAATAAAACAGACGGTAAAGCAGGACCCGTCAGTCAAGACAGAGGCTTAGCAATGCTAACCATGCTAACACTGGGGACATTGAAATAGACCTTAACTTGTTTTCGGCTTAAACCTTGACCCTCTTACTGAGTTTTCACTTCAGCAAAGTTAATTTGGACGTTTTGGTCGCCTAAAAATGTCTTGTTCAGTAATCTGCCAACCCAGCTGTTAGCTTGCTTGAGCGTGCGCTGGTATCTTAAGGAAAGGTTGGCAGATGAACGGCACCAGTACCGGAGGTCTGCGTTTACCAGCCGGTAAATCTCCTCTGGATGACTCGCTTCAGAAGGGTTGATAATCGTCAACTTTCCATCTTTAGCATTTAGCTTAGCGCCGCGCCATAGCAACCACAAAACAACACTGGCTCCAGCTGTGCCATCCACCCCAGCTCCACCCTCTTTTAAGAAAATGTTACGTCTGGTGTCACTCCCTGATGTGAGTCGAGTGCAGATTTGAGTCGCGCATGCGTCACTTTGCGACAAGTAGCCTACAAGATGCTAACGAGAGACTTCTGTAATGTCAACACAGTAAAAATGGACCTACTTAACCAAGTTGGTTCAGTGCTAGCTTAGCTACAAGTTAGCATCAAACACAACAAAGACTGTCAGTTGAATGGCATTTGAGCTAAAGTTAGCATCAAACAACCATAGTTAGCTAACACATTTTTGAAATGACTGCTAGCTTAGCTACAAGCTAGCATCAAACACAACAAAAGGCTGTCAGTTGAATGGTGTTGAGCTAACGTTAGCATCAAACAACCATAGTTAGCTAACACGTTTTTGAAATGACTGCTAGCTTAGCTACAAGCTAGCATCAAACACAACAAAAGGCTGTCAGTTGAATGGTGTTGAGCTAACGTTAGCATCAAACAACCATAGTTAGCTAACACGTTTTTGAAATGACTGCTAGCTTAGCTACAAGCTAGCATCAAACACAACAAAAGGCTGTCAGTTGAATGGTGTTTTGAGCTAACGTTACCATCAAACTATCATAGCCAGCTTAAACGTTTCTGAAATGATTTCCATCTTCTGTTATTGTTCATAATGAGAAAACTTTATTATTTCACTAATTTCAGTATGACAGGTATGCCATAAACCATTTAAATCTGAGTATGCGCGACTCACATCTGAACTCAAATCACATCGGGGAGTCACATCCGGTTTGAAAAAAACCAAGATGGCGACGCCAAACTCGAGGCTTCATAACGGCAGTCCACCAACGTCCATTACTTTTACAGTCTCTGATTAAAGCTTTCATGTAAACCGAAGAGACTTGGATAGTTTGGCCAGTAAGACAAAAAATAATGATGTAAATACCTCTACAGTATATCAAAAAATAGTCATAAACAGAAGTACATTTCTAGATAATAACATTCTACATACTTAGAAAACATAACCAATGTTGGATTTCTTTCCTTTTCCTCCTTTTCTTTTTGGTGATGGTGTTTGGTCCAACACATTTGTATAAAAACGTAAAATACTGAACGGTATGACGTCGTACAAAGTACCAGTAGTAGCACCTTGTTAAGTATGGACAGCAAAGATCGGTTGAGTTGTGCGAGGCTTGTGTTCCTGCCGATGACGAGCATCACAGGACCAGCTTTTCTTCTTCTTGTCTTTCGTGGCTGTTCTTCCCGGTCTTGAACAAAACAAGATAAGTGCCCAAAGTATCCGTCCGAACCACGAGACATTTTGCTGTGAAAACGGTTCTCAGTTCAGACATGTCGTTTCTTCGTATACTACGACATGCCTGTGATATCTTCCAACCTTCAACCCCCCATCTCAAAGGCATTGATTAAATATGTGTAAACTATCCCTCAGAGAGTTTCAGGTCCCAGATTACATAGCAACATGTCGACAGTAATGTCTTAAGGTTTCCATGAAATAAAGCATCACAGTGTGTGTGAGTGTGTGTGTGTCTGTGTGTGTGTGTGTGTGTGTGTGTGTGTGTGTGTGTGTGTGTGGCTCAGTTGTGGCCCTTGAAGCAGTACACTCCGTACAGCTTGTGCTTTTTGTCGGGGAAGCCGCTGAACCTCACGGCGGCCTCCGTGGGGCTGCAGCGCCGGCGGGGGTGGGAGATGGGGTAACGCACGCTGCCGTCGGCCAACCAGCCGGCGTCGCAGCGGTCGTAGCCCAGCAGCTTCCAGGCGGCGTACATCTGGCCAACCTTGGCGATCTGAGCGCCGTCTTTCTGACACGCGGCGACCGCCTCGTCGTATGTTAACTTAGAGGGGTGGATCAGGTAGTAGAACCGACCTGCGCGGACGAAAACACAAAGGCTGATGAGCACAAAGACAAAGAGATCGAAACAGTAACGGTAAAAGCTCACAAGCTACTTCTGCAGCGTCTATTCAGAATCAGAATCAGCTTTATTGCCAGGTATGAGGACACATACGAGGAATCTTTTTTGGGAGCATGGTTCGCTCACATTGTGCTTACATACAAAAACAACCAAAAACAAAAAATATACACACTAATATATACACAATATATACATACTCTAAACAGAACAAAAATTTAAATATGGAGCATAGTGCAAAGATACTGGAATAAATAGTATTATGTTATTATATGAACAGTATGAACATTATGGACAGTTCTGAAATAGGAAATAGAATGATGAATAAATAACAAATAAGAGAGATGTGAGAATGGGAATGATGAGTAAATAGTAAATAATAAATAATAAGTGAGATATGAGAATGGGAATGATGAATAATACTAAATAAGTGGAATAATAAGTGGAACCAGTAACCAGGTGTTGTAGAGACCGTGTTACTGGGTTATTGACTAGAATTGAACCTGACACTGTGGGTCAGTAGTCAGCTGTTCATCAGAGAGATGGCTTGTGGGAAAAAAACTGCAACGCATTCTCACGAACGGGTTCGTACATCGTACGAAAACTTAAGCACAACGATTCATATGATATCCTACGATATTACAGCAACCGCGGAGCCTAACCCTCATGTTGTCTTCATGTTGTCCTCATGTTGCCCTCATGTTGTCCTCATGTTGTCCTCATGTTGTCCTATATCAATGTTCTTTTTAATTCCCCAAAATAACATGATTGATTCCACACAACGCTCTTTGCCAAGTACAGATCTCTACTTTCATTAATTTTGGGGCGTCTTATTCAATTTTATAGCATTTGGGGACGAGTCAAAACGCTGAGCACACCGACAGCAACAGGAGACAAACAAACACAAGGATCTGACGAAGGACAAATATCCCAAATATATCCCAAATACACAGGGTACCATGGAAACACAAGGCAGGTGACACAAGGAAACAGGTGAACAACATTAGGCAATCACAAGGGGGGGAAAACACAGGAAGTAAAACTAGACAAGACAGCACAGAAAACTAGACTATCACAATAAAACAGGAAACAGAACATAACACAAAACACCAAAAATTACACAATCACAAGGAGACAAGACATAGAACCAAAATACCAGATAAGAATAGAACAGAAAACAAAGAAAAATACCGAAACCATAACAGTCGGAACATCTCTTCAGCATAGCTTGGAAATATTAAAGTACAGTTCAAATACTTTAACCCTCGTGTTGTCTTCCCGTCAAAACACTTTTGTTGACGCTTTTTATCGATGTTTTTAACTTTATCCTGTTTCCTGTTTTATTGTGATAGTCTAGTTTTCTGTGCTGTCTTGTCTAGTTTTACTTCCTGTGTTTTCCCCCCCCTTGTGATTGCCTAATGTTGTTCACCTGTTTCCTTGTGTCACCTGCCTTGTGTTTCCATGGTACCCTGTGTATTTGGGATATATTTGGGATATTTGTCCTTCGTCAGATCCTTGTGTTTGTTCGTCTCCTGTTGCTGTCGGTGTGCTCAGCGTTTTGACTCGTCCCCTGTGAGTTTTCCCCGTGTCTGGTTTTTCCTTTGTCTTCTTTGAGTTGTTGGATGTTGGACTTTACTTTTTGTCATTAAATCCTCAACAACGAACGCTGTCAGTTGAATGGCATTTTGAGCTAACGTTAGCAATCAATCAATCATAGATAGCTAACATGGTTTTGAAATTATTTCCATCTTCTATTATTGATTTTAATGAGAAAAATTTATTATTTCATGGATTCCACAAATTTCAGTATGACACGTTATGCCGTAAACCGTTTAAATCTGAGCATACGCGACTCAAATCTGCACTCGACTCACATTGTGGACATGGTTAAATAAAGATACGCGCGCATGCATGCATGCATGCACAGACCTTCCTTTACCTGTGTAGTGTGAGGTGAAGCAGAACACGTCGTATTGGTTCTTCTCTTTGTCTCTCAGCCCGTAGTTCCGGACGCCCGGCACCGTGTTCTTGCCTCCGCAGGGTTCTCTGGGGGTGGTGATGGGATACTGGACCGAGCCGTCACTCAGCCAGCCGGCGTTGCACCAGTCCAGCTTTCCTCGCCACGCGTCGTACAGCTGGTCAAAGGAGGCCACAACGGCGTCCTGGTCCCGACATGCCCGCTCAGCGTCGTAGAAGTTGAGGTTGTAGCGACCCAGGCGGGGGAAGTAGGGGAAGACGACACCTGCAGATATGATAGATGACGAGCAGTTAGCAGATATAATTAAAGTGTATTCATGGGATTTCTATCATAGAGTGTAAAAATAACGGACGAAGCTTCCAGGTTGGAAACGTGAAGGCAACACTGAAGCATCTTAAACCTGCAATATATCTAACTTCCAGCAGGGGGAGACTCCACTGGCTCCAAAAGGAAGGCTGTTTCTAGAGAAGTCTATGATAACTTCTCACTTGATTCATCACTTCAGTAAAGTGTTCTGCTAGTTGCTTTGCCAGACCCTGCCGCCGACTTGAGCTGCAAAGAAGTTCTGGCCGCCCCGCCAGGTGCGCATGTCAAAAAGTACGGGGAAGCTTTTTGACGCTTTTGGCCGCTCTGACGTGGCGACGTTCTATGTTTGATCATGGGAGAAGCTCACGCAGCCAATACACTGATCCTAGAAAGTCTGTTAGCAGTTAGCTCGATGTGACCAGCAGCTAACGTTAACTGGAGACCATGTGACCAGCAGCTAACGTTAACTGGAGACCATGTGACCAGCAGCTAACGTTAACTGGAGACCATGTGACCAGCAGCTAACGTTAACTGGAGACCAAGTGACCAGCAGCTAACGTTAACTGGAGACCAAGTGACCAGCAGCTAACGCTAACTGGAGACTATGTGACCAGCAGCTAACGTTAACTGGAGACCATGTGACCAGCAGCTAATGTTAACTGGAGACCAAGTGACCAGCAGCTAACGTTAACTGGAGACCATGTGACCAGCAGCTAACGTTAACTGGAGACCAAGTGACCAGCAGCTAACGTTAACTGGAGACCAAGTGACCAGCAGCTAACGTTAACTGGAGACCAAGTGACCAGCAGCTAACGCTAACTGGAGACTATGTGACCAGCAGCTAACGTTAACTGGAGACCATGTGACCAGCAGCTAATGTTAACTGGAGACCAAGTGACCAGCAGCTAACGTTAACTGGAGACCAAGTGACCAGCAGCTAACGTTAACTGGAGACCATGTGACCAGCAGCTAACGTTAACTGGAGACCAAGTGACCAGCAGCTAACGTTAACTGGAGACCATGTGACCAGCAGCTAACGTTAACTGGCTCAAAACGCCCAAAACGAGACGCCGACAGATTTGCCTCCTTGCAGCTGAGAGAAGCTTCCACTGAAAATGACTTCCTGTAACTTTAGAAGCTCAAGTCGGTGGCGGTGTGAACGGACGGTAAGAGCATAATACGGTAAGCCACGTGGTTGTGGCAAAATCGTTAGCCTATTTTTATAAAAACATCTGCTACGGAGCCAAGATGCAAGATACAAGGTAACGGACTACATATACACTGTCGTGTTTCTTTAGAAATGAACAACGGACAAATAGAGAAATCAGAGTAACGCCTAAATGAATGGGAGTCAATGGGATGCTAACGGCGGGTGATGGCTTCGTAGCATTAAAATGGCGCCATGGCGCTCCCCACCGCCACCCCCAAATCCTTCTTGTCGATTATTGGCTGGAACGCTGTTTGTTATCTGGGCTGTCTACAGAGGCCGCGTTTTTTTACAGCGAGGAGATGTTTGCTGTACGTGACAAAAAAATGTTGTAGCCTAAAAACGCGTTACATCGCTTAGCGCCCTTTAAGGGAAATGTTGCCGTTTTTCTGCACAGCCGTGCATGCAGACCAATGTAAGTGCCGCTGAATGACTCACTTCAGAAGGGTTGAACTTTCCTTCTTTAGCGTTTATCTTGGCGCAATTTCAGCCATAAACAACACTGGCTTGGCTGCGTCATCTTCCCCCAACCCCACCCCCTCTCTGCCCAAAATGCCCACTCGCGGCTTCAAAAACGCCATTCCCCAAACCAATGGGTGACGTCCCTGCTGCTGTGTCTATTATTCTTCCAGTCTGTAGTTTGTAATGTTATTGACCCTGATGACTGCGCGCAGGTCTCGCTGTGTAAGCACAGTTGCTCCTCCGTCAGCATGGTGCCAGCACTTTTGGCCTCAGGCACAAAATGGCTGATATCTCAAACATAATGAAGCTGCTCTGACACTGATGTACACTCTGCTTACAGGACACACTCCTGACTTCTCCCCGAGCAGGCGCTGCTCATGCGGCTAAACCTACATTTACAGTACAGTGACGTTTAATTTGACTGACTCCCATTCTTACCCTCTGAGGTCTGAGGGCATTTTAACATATCTTCTTAAATTCACCTTTTCCATTAGTAACTGATCGCTGTGTGTTTCACATCAAAATGTTCTCCGTGTACTGAAATATTTTCTAGAGCGACGATAAAGAAATAATTTGGTGCTCAGGCTGAAACGTTGATGTTGGCTTATCAAAATTCCTCAAATCTGTGTGTGTGTGTCTCTCTCTCTCTCTCTCCCTGTGTGTGTGTGTGTCTCTCTCTCTCTCCCTGTGTGTGTGTGTGTGTGTCTCTCTCTCTCTCCCTGTGTGTGTGTGTGTGTCTCTCTCTCCCTGTGTGTGTGTGTGTGTGTGTCTCTCTCTCTCTCTCCGTGTGTGTGTGTCTCTCTCTTTCTCCGTGTGTGTGTGTGTGTGTGTGCGTGTGTGTCTCTCTCTCGCTCTCTCTCTCTCTCTCTCTCTCTTTCTCTCTCTCTCTCTCTCTGTGCACGCCTGTGTGTGTGTGTGTGTGTGTGTGTGCGCGTGCTGTGTTGTGTGTTGTGCACATTGTTTCGGTGCTTGAAATGAATTCACCAAAGTCTTTTATTTATATATATATATATATATATATATATATATATATATATATATATATATATATATATATATATATATATATATATATATATATATATATGATTAAAATAGTAAATCGATGTCTGAAATGTAAGTTAGTGCTATTGCTTTAAGAGTCGGAGGTTTGTGGAACCTCGTTAGGGCGCCGGTGCGTCTTTGATCCTCGGAGAGTTTAACGAGCTCGTTCACCTTCCAGGTCGAGGGACACCACCACCGTCCCGTCTTCCAGCCCGTCAATAACTTCACACTTGTATCTCCCATAATCCTTCAGGGTGATGTCTGTGATGACCAGAGAGGCGTCCATCGGAGAGGAGCCTCGCAGGTGGACGCGTCCATGGAAGCTGCCGTAGCTCCGTTTGTGGTAATCCATGGCAACGAAAACATCCACCTGGAGCAAGACGGGACCAATCAGAAGGTTCAGTTCAGTTCAATTATATAACAATTATCTCACTGCACTTTTAATAAAAGAGCAGGTCTGGTCTATACTCTGGGATGTTATTTATAGAAACACAACACATTTCATTTAACCCTTGTGTTGTCCTCCCAGGTCAAAAAATTGACATTTTCGTCCCTTTTTCAGTTTTTTTTTAGTTTTCACTAACACCACCTTACTAGTTTTACACTTCTTTTTGGAATTCGTGGTCAATAACCCTCATTTATATAGAATTATACCTAATATTTGAGTTAAAAAAGCAGAAATTATGAATTATTTTGACTAATAGTTAAGATCAGAGGAATGAAAGTGATCAGTTGTATTTATAAAGAGCGTTGGAAGGAATCAATCCATTTCTTTACACTAAAGCATCTTCCTGCGCTCCACTAGGAACCAAAAGAACTCATCACTGATGTTAAATGCAGAACAGCGTCAGCGGTATGGATCCTGACACTAGAAGAGCTTCATTAACCCTTGTGCTACACTTCGACATGGGACTGCAGGGCCAGATATCGAACCACCAACCTTCCGTTTGGCAGGCGACCGCTCTACCATACTCTGTTACAAGTAAAAGTCCTGCATTGAAAATAAGATAAGAAAACCCTTTAATTGTCCCACAGTGGGGAAACTGCGGTTTGCAACAACAAAGATAAGAGCAGAGATAAGTGTACAAGTAGCTGAAAGAAGTACCGTTCTTACAGGAAAATAAAAACAGAGTTACTGGACATTAAATAAGACTAAAATAGATTACGCCTCATACGGTCTCCTGCGGCATAAATGAATACTGGTAGTATAAACTACATGCCATCTTGGACAATGTCTCCCACCCACTCCATGGCTTGCTGCTACATCACAGCAGCACTTTCAGTGATAGACTCATTCTCCCAAAATGCACCACAGAGCGCCACAGGAAGTGGCACACAGACACAGAGAGGTTAAAACTGGACAATATTATCTGTATTATCTGTTTTGTGCAATAACACTGGACTGAAATGTGAGCAATACTCAACTGCTACAATTATTATTATTATTATTATTATTACTTTTCACCATTTCAATTCCTTAATTATGTCAATTATGTAAATACTGTATAATAATTACATTCCTTTAACTATGTAAATACCATACATATCCAAACTTGTTATATTTCTTTATTGCTTTATTTATATTTCTACTCTATATTTCTAATATTTCTGCAACTGTAACACAGAGTTTCCTTTTGGGGATCAATAAAGTATTTCTGATTCTGATAAAAGTATTGTAGAAGGGCAATGCACATCAGTCAGAGTCATAAGTCTTAATTGTAACTTAATTAAAAGTATAAGTCTACAATGCGGGGCAAGACGTGTCCTGATGCCTGGTGGCCAGGCGCATTATTTTGCAACAGTGGAAATCAGAGACCAGCCCCCCCCCCCCTTCAGCAATGGCTTAGAGAGTTAGGGAACCGACTACACATGGACAGACTCTGTATATATAAGATGTCCAACAAAGAAAGAATTTTCCACACAATATGGCATCCTCTGTTGGTCGTGTGGTCGGAGGTGCGACTCCCCTCGCACTCGATATGCAGCTTCTCTCGTCCCTTTTCTCTCAATTTGCCTTGTGCACTATGTCGACTGTCACTATTTCATTTTTCCTCTCTGCTGGCGTTTTTACTTACACTTAATTATTTTCATTTGACTTTATATGTTGTTGTTTTTTAATCTTCGGCTGGGTGGGGGTTGGGGTAGCTTAGGCCTTTATGGGGAAGACTCTTGTGTCGTTATCCTGTACAACCCAAGTCTACAAGGCGACCGCTGCCACTGATCCACAGCCTCCGATCCCTAATCTACACTTACATGACCTCCTCATGTGCACGCTAACGGAGCATAACTGGTTAACTAAATTACATTTGATCCACAAGAAAACCAGCGGAGCATTCTTCTAATTCGATAAAATGTTAAATTAAAATGTAGGTTTGGAAATATTGCATGGTCACAAAACCTCTAAAAACACAGATAGTCAAAGGTTAAAAAGTTACCTCCTTCAGGTAGTCTGACGTCAGCTTGGTCCATTTGATCCTCATCTTCCGACTGGGTGTCAGTGATTGGTCCATTCGGATCGTGCACGGTAACGTAGCGTTTCCTCCTCGCCTCGACACCACCTTCGATTGGTCTGCCACCACTGAGAGTCGAGGGTCGTTTTCTGGAACATTATCACACCCAGGAAAAATAACAAGGTGAGCAAATAATTCATAATAATTCCTCCATTAGCTGTTGTGCTAATGCTAGTTAGAGCTTCAGTACTCTTGCATTGACCTTCCTCTACAGCGCTGCGGAGGAGGGTCTGGCTAGTCCACACAGCAATCCTTGTTGGGAGAGAAACCTGCTCTGGTTTATTGTCATTTCTTTAAACCAATCACAATCCTTGTGGGCGGGGCTAAGCGCCGGACGGAGCCACGGTGCCGCTGCTAAATAGTCTCAGGAAGGAAGTAGTTTTGGTGGAACATGTGTACGTTCAGAAGTAGTTTTAGTCGTCAACAGAGACTCTGATTGGACAGATGGTCTAGCTAGCTGTCTGGATTTACCCTGCAGAGACCTGAGGACCAGGTAACCATAGTCCTCAGAAATCAGCCGCAGGTTAGAGCGCCGACACAGAGACAGAGGACGGGGACGGAGGTTAGACACAGAGACAGAGGACGGGGACGGAGGTTAGACACAGAGACAGAGGACGGGGACGGAGGTTAGAGCGCCGACACAGAGACAGAAGACGGGGACGGAGGTTAGACACAGAGACAGAGGACGGGGACGGAGGTTAGACACAGAGACAGAGGACGGGGACGGAGGTTAGAGCGCCAACACAGAGACAGAGGACGGGACGGAGGTTAGACACAGAGACAGAGGACGGGGACGGAGGTTAGAGCGCCAACACAGAGACAGAGGACGGGGACGGAGGTTAGACACAGAGACAGAGGACGGGGACGGAGGTTAGACACAGAGACAGAGGACGGGGACAAACATCCAAAAAGAGTGACATCCAGCAGAACGTCGTGGATAAAGACTAAATGGACTGTTCTTATACGATAGTCCTACCGACTACTCAAAGAGCTTTTACATAGTACAGGAACCAGTTCTCAACTCACACTCATACACCGATGGCGCACCGATGGGGTTCAGTGTCTTGCCCAAGGACACTTCAACATGGGACTGCAGGGCCAGGGAATCGAACAGGTTGGCAGGCGACCGAAATACCACTGAGCCACAGCCACCCCTAGTCTTTAGTCTTTAAGCTACGCTAGGCTAACCATGTCTTGTCTCCAGCTCCTTACCTAACACACACACATGAGATTGAAATCCATTTTCTCGTCTCACTCTAGATAGATAGATAGATAGATAGATAGATGGATGGGTGGCTATACTGTGTGTGTGTGTGTATATATATATATATATATATATATATATATATATATATATATATATATATATATATATATATATTTCTTCCTCACATTACTTCCTGCTTTGCTCCCGTCAGAACTACTACTACGGCCACTAGAGGGCGCCGCCACTAGAAACCTAAATACAGGTCGTAATTGCTGCTTGAACAAACCACCTATGGGAGCGTTTTTCAAGAGAGGGCTGTCTCTTCTCCGCAGTATTAACTATGATCTGGGCAGCATCCCCAAGGTGAAATAAAATCAATGGCTGGAACCATTAAATAACGTCCGTTAGATGTGTGGTCGGGTGTGAAGATGAATGTCCACACAGCCCGGGACGTCTCTGCTGCTGTGACCTTCAGCCTCCGTTACTAACAGGCTTCTGATTGGCTGTTTGCCCACCGCAGCGTCTCACTCTGGCTGCTGTGTAAGCACACGTGTGTCAAACAGCTGATTGATTGATGCGGTGCTGTGAGATGGAGAAGACTCATCCTGCTGGCAGCCGCCACTTCTCTGTTGCACAGCGTTTAGCAGCGTTACGGTAAAGCTCAGACACACGCAGTTAGTATGGGATGTGTTGGTGAGTGAGTGAGTGAGTGAGTGAGTGAGTGAGTGAGTGAGTGAGTGAGTGAGTGAGTGAGTAAGTGAGTGAGTGAGTGAGTGAGTTAGTTAATGATTTAGTGAGTGAGTGAGTTAGTTAATGATTTAGTGAGTGAGTGAGTTAGTTAATGATTTAGTGAGTGAGTGAGTGAGTTAGTTAATGATTTAGTGAGTGATGAGTGAGTGAGTGAGTGAGTTAATGATTTAGTGAGTGAGTGAGTGAGAAAGTTAATTAATGATTGAGTGAGTGAGTGAGAGAGTTAGTTAATGATTTAATGAGTGATTAGTGAGTGAGTGAGAGAGTTAGTTAATGATTTAGTGAGTGATTAGTGAGTGATTAGTGAGTGAGTGAGTGAGTTAATGAGTGAGTGAGTGAGTGAGTGAGTGAGTGAGTGAGTGAGAGAGTTAGTTAATGATTTAGTGAGTGAGTGAGTGAGTGAGTGAGTGAGTGAGTGAGTGAGTGAGTGAGTGAGAGAGTTAGTTAATGATTTAGTGAGTAAGTGATTAGTGAGTGAGTGAGTGAGTTAGTTAATGATTTAGTGAGTGATTAGTGAGTGATTAGTGAGTGAGTGAGTGAGTGAGAAAGTTAATTAATGATTTAGTGAGTGAGTGAGTGAGTGAGTGAGTGAGTGAGTGATTAGTGAGTCAGTTACATACAGTCCTTTCAAGCCAGAGAGCGGACTTCACCTTCTAGTTGTTGTTGTTTTTCTATCTGAACCACGATGTTTTTCCGTATCTTAACTCGTCGTTTTGATGCCTAATCTTAACTTTAGTGGCGACAAAACGCTGAAATGTTCTGGACCAAAAAGAACGGTAATGTCTACGATGATGAGTTATTCAGGAAATGTCGCGGTTTGATTCAATTCTCAATTAAAAAAGCGATCATGTACAGTACGTGTAGTTACTTTTCCCACGAATAATAGTATAAACGCCATTACAAAAAAATTAAATGAATTAAAAAATTAAAAAAACATTAATCGATTTTGAATCGGTAGAGCTTGAATCCATTCATAAAAAATAGATTTTTTTGCGCATCCCAAATAAAAACACATATTCCGCGACATATACAAGATATATTTACAAGATTGAACTGACTACATGAAAAGTTTCATATGTGAACTCAGTCTTTATTTACAAAATGCTAAAATGAAAGAACAAAAAACACTGAACGCTGTAATTTTCTTTATTATAGAAATGGCTCTTTCTGCCCCGGACTACTCTAAACTCGCTAAATGTTTCGACGTTAACTTAATTAAGATCTCTTAGATAAATTTTATGCATAATTATCTGTACCTCAGCAGTTTTTCCTCCGATCTCGGGCACACGTTTCATGTGTAAGAGCTGAGATAGCCCTAATCTCAGCGAGCTGATGATCCCCGCATAGCAGCGCTATCTCTGCACAGAGCGAGCTGATAAACGGAGGAAACTACCGGCGCTGCAGAGTGAGTGTCGTGAACGAAACTCAGGAAAGGACGCTGCAAGAGCTCTCTCAAAACTCTGCATGACACCCACAGTATCCATATGTCTATAGATATAGATATATATGTTCTCATTAACCATTCGTACATACAGCCATGAAAAGAGCTGGAATTGGTCTGTGTTCCACATCTTTAACTGGAAAAGAAATCACCATGTTATACGTGTGTGTGTGTGTGTGTGTGTGTGTGTGTGTGTGTGTGTGTGTGTGTGTGTGTGTGTGTGTGTGTGTGTGTTTCCACTGTGAAATGTTGAAAGATTAGTGTGTATGTCGTATATTTGCTGCTGCAAATATACTATGAAACGTGTGTTCGTTCCTGCGATAAAAGTTAAGATTGTTTTTTGTATGTTTGTTGCAATGAAGTTGCGGGACACAGAAAGTTGCAAAAAAAAGTTGTGAATGCACCTGAACACACCTCCCTGTAAGACCAGCACGCCCAGAATGCACCTGAACACACCTCCCTGTAAGACCGGCACGCCCAGAATGCACCTGAACACACCTCCCTGTAAGACCGGCACGCCCAGAATGCACCTGAACACACCTCCCTGTAAGACCAGCACGCCCAGAATGCACCTGAACACACCTCCCTGTAAGACCAGCACGCCCAGAATGCACCTGAACAAACCAGCATGCCTGTGGGCGCAGGTGCATGGGAGTTGTCCCATTATGTCTCATTGGAACTACAGATCCGCTACCCAATGCATTACACACACACACACACACACACACACACACACACACACACACACACACACAGACACACACACACACTCACCTGTGACATAGATGGTTCTGGAGTGCTCCAGTTCAGGGTACAGTGTGTCTAAGTCGTTGGCAGCTACACTCAGGGAGATCAACGCACAGATCAGCACAGGAATCATCTTCAATCACCAAACTGGGGGGTCGGATCACTGCAGGGAGAGAGAGAGAGGGAGAGAGAGAGAGAGAGAGAAAGAATGAGAGACAGAATGAGAGAGAGAGAGAGAAAGAATGAGAGACAGAATGAGAGAGAGAGAGAGAAAGAATGAGAGACAGAGAGAGAGACACACAGAGAGAGAGAAAGAATGAGAGAGAGAGCGCGAGAGAGAGAATGAGAGAGAGAGAGAGAGAGACAGAGAGAGAGAGACAGAGAGAGAGAGAGAGAGAGAGAGAGAGAGAGAGAGAGAGAGGGGTTACAGTAATGTACAGTGAGATGATGCTAAGGAACAGCTTTATTCTAGTGATATCTCATTGGTGCAGCACAGAGACAGAAGGTAACGCTGCTATTGATTCAATGCCGAGTTGATTTTTTTGCTTTGATATTAAAGAGATTCTCAGAGAACTGATGCTGTAAAAACACCTGCTGCATTATTCAAAATAATCATGTTTATGATGTTATGAATTGACCTCAAAGCAGTTACATTAAAGGTCCCAGATTCTGCTCATGTTCAGGTTCATAACTGTATTTTGAGGTTGGACCAGAATAGGTTTCCATGGTTTCATTTTCAAAAAACACCATATTTTTGTTGTATTGCACATTGCTGCAGATCCTGTTTTCACCATGTGTGTTTAGGTCTCTGTTTTATCTCCAGAGTGAGACGTCTCACTAGTTTTATCTCCAGAGTGAGACATCTCACTAGTTTTATCTCCAGAGTGAGACATCTCTCTAGTTTTATCTCCAGAGTGAGACATCTCTAGTTTTATCTCCAGAGTGAGACATCTCACTAGTTTTATCTCCAGAGTGAGACATCTCACTAGTTTTATCTCCAGAGTGAGACATCTCTCTAGTTTTATCTCCAGAGTGAGACATCTCTCTAGTTTTATCTCCAGAGTGAGACATCTCTCTAGTTTTATCTCCAGAGTGAGACATCTCACTAGTTTTATCTCCAGAGTGAGACATCTCTCTAGTTTTATCTCCAGAGTGAGACATCTCACTAGTTTTATCTCCAGAGTGAGACATCTCTCTAGTTTTATCTCCAGAGTGAGACATCTCCCTTCTATCCTATCTTTGTTGGGAGCTGCACATGCTCAGTAGCTCGGTAAGATCCATCAGCTGATAACTCTTTCTCCAGCTTTGGTCAGTCCAAGGCAGGATCAGCTGGGAGACTTCTTCTAGACCAGGGACACAATAGGGACAGGAAGTAGAACAGGGACAGGAAGTAGTTCTTTTGGAGATTCTGGTCCACTAGTGGCTGTTGGAGCAGTGTTTTCCATTGAGAACGAGCTAGCATGCTACGGTTAGCCACCTCGTCTCTAGTGACGTAGAAAGCCGTGCAGATGTTGGACAGCTCACCCGGAGACTGAAGACAGAGGACACTCAGAAACCGGATCAGAGGACACTCAGAAACCAGATCAGAGGACATTCAGGAACCGGATCAGAGGACACTCAGAAACCGGATCAGAGGACACTCAGAAACCGGATCAGAGGACATTCAGGAACCGGATCAGAGGACACTCAGAAACCGGATCAGAGGACACTCAGAAACCGGATCAGAGGACATTCAGATATTCTCACTAAAAACTTTTTTTTGCCAAGTGTGTAGTCATGTGGAAGCACCAGAGACACCAAATAACCCCCAAATCCCAGAAAAAGTGATTTATTTTCTCATAATATGGCACTTTAATAAGACCAGTACACTTCATTTTCAGGCAAAAAGATTGGAAACCACTGGTGAATTATTAGTTAAATAAAATAATAATATTGATTCTGGGGAAAAGAATTGATTTTAAAAATGGTCGTGTAACGGACTCACCGAACCCCGACCCGCCACACAATCACCACGACAACACAGCTCTGGTTTTACTGAGTCTGTAATGACACAACGTGGGACAGGGACTGCATCAGGTCCACTCACCCTCTTCTCAGACTGCTGTCTCTCAGTGTCCAAAACCCGCTGAGTGAGAGACGCTCATGGGCGGGAACCACAGGACAATACAGGTGATTATCAACATATCTCAACCAATAAATGAACATGAGACATTGCTGCTTTCTTTTGGGCTGGAAACGGTTCAACAGCAGCGACCAACACGGTAACCAAGGTAACCAATCACTGCCACTCAGAGGACGACACAAGAAGGGAGTCAAACCCACTTAGATGATGAGTCAGATAATAGACAGGGTCCGGAAGATTGTCTCTAGGTTGGTTCACACAGATAATACTGTAGGGAACTATCAATTTATGATAGAAATAATACACATGAAGGAGGATTTCTTCCAAGTTCACACAAAATGAAACTGATATCGGATTAAATGAAGATCGATTTGAATTGAAAAGTAGTTTTTTTTAAAGCCGACCCTCTAGAGAATGGGAAGTTATTCGTATAAAAGCACGATCCGCATGCAGCTCAGTTCAGCTCAGGACACTGTGCAGTGTTTCTGTATCTGCAGTGCTGTTTCTCCTTCGGAAAGCGCTGTAGTTATTATGAGAGTGCAGAGCGGTCTGCAGCACATCTCTACACACACACACACACACACACACACACACACACACACACACACACACACACACACACACACACACAATCACAAATTCACACTCCAAAGTTCAAAAACAAGGTCTCAAAATACAAAAAACTCACGTTGCAATCATCACTTTGTATCGTCCTCAATGCACAAGCCGGACGTCCCGTGAGAAGCTTTACGCTACGGAGGACTACA
>JABXJD010000258.1:440000-495000 GCA_013375575.1 Percina caprodes
GGTGTGTGTGTGTGTGTGTGTGTGTGTGTGTGTGTGTGTGTGTGTGTGTGTCTCTGTGTGTTCTTGTTTAACTATATTCATGGGGTCCAAAAACCAGGAGTTTGGTATACTTGTGGGGTCCTGACAGTTTTGTGGGGTCAAAATGCTGGAGCCCACAACTTTAAAGGGCTGTTTGAGGGTTAAGACTTGGTTTTAGGATTAGGGTTAGAATCAGGTTATGGTTAGGGTTAAGGTTAGGCATTTGATGGTTATGGTTATGGTTAGGGTAAGGGTTAAGGTTAGGCATTTGGGTATGATGGTTAGGGTTAAGGTAAGGGTTAAGGAGTGCATTATGTCAATGACGGGTCCCCACAAAGATAATGCCATGCAGTGTGTGTGTGTGTGTGAGAGATACACCCCCATTCGATTTGAGGGGCTGACATGGGCCTCTGCCGGCTTAGACTCTGTGTGTGTCTGTGTGTGTGTGTGTGTGTGTGTTTTGCGGGGTTAATGGGTGGAGGGGGTCAGGGTGGAGCCGCTCAGTCTAAGCCAGCACACAGAGAGGGGTTGTTGGGCTGCGAGAGGCTCACAGCGCCTCGATGTTCTCGGCTCTAAATCACTCGCTGCGCTGCACGACATGGTCGACCACAACTATGAGAACTGTTACAAATATGACGGACGGAGGCGATCAGCGAGGAGAGCAAGCAAAACCGCAGTTTATCGAGCGCTGCGGGGGCAGATTAACACTCCAGTTATCTGCTGGCTGAAGGAGAGATGAGGCAACAAACCAATACGTCAATATTAACAATTCTGTAACAGATCTTTTACACAGAGTTATACAACAACTAGATCCGACCATGTAATCTAAGCAGACAGATTAAATGTAACGTTATCAGATCCTTTAGTAAGAAAACAAAGAAATACTGAGTACCCATCAGTGTAAAAACCACTGGGTTGATTTGACCCAATTTTAATGTTATTTATACTATTATGTTATGTTATTTAGCCATCAGATGTCTTGTTTTGTCAAGTGAAAGATATTCAGGGCCAGATATAATGTATAAAATACAAACGTAGGATATGAATAATAAGAATAATCAGAGTGTTCCCAACAGGGACGTTGTAGAGCGTCCTCTGGTGGACAGACTATGCAACGCCATCACTAACAGGGACGTTGTAGAGCGTCCTCTGGTGGACAGACTATGCAACGCCATCACTAACAGGGACGTTGTAGAGCGTCCTCTGGTGGACAGACTATGCAACGCCATCACTAACAGGGACGTTGTAGAGCGTCCTCTGGTGGACAGACTATGCAACACCATCACTAACAGGGACGTTGTAGAGCGTCCTCTGGTGGACAGACTATGCAACGCCATCACTAACAGGGACGTTGTAGAGCGTCCTCTGGTGGACAGACTATGCAACGCCATCACTAACAGGGACGTTGTAGAGCGTCCTCTGGTGGACAGACTATGCAACGCCATCACTAACAGGGACGTTGTAGAGCGTCCTCTGGTGGACAGACTATGCAACGCCATCACTAACGGGGACGTTGTAGAGCGTCCTCTGGTGGACAGACTATGCAACGCCATCACTAACGGGGACGTTGTAGAGCGTCCTCTGGTGGACAGACTATGCAACACCATCACTAACAGGGACGTTGTAGAGCGTCCACACAATAAAAGTCTAACGGTGTAATGTTCACGCCACTGAGATCGTGTGATCCTTTCAGCTCGTCTCCGTGTCCTATGTCTCCGTCTCCGTGTCCTATGTCTCCGTCTCCGTTTTGCATTGCTGTCATTTCAACAGTAGGTGTATGGGAGGAAACCCGCTTCCTGCTTTTAGAGGCGGAGAAATTTCGCCGCATAATAGAGGGGCGCTGTCACGGGCGGTCCTCTCCCATCTCTTCATGGGAAACTCCCACTTTCCCCCTCACCCTCCCGTGAATGCATGTCACATGTGAGGCGAGGGCAGATTTTAGTCGCGCATGCGTCACTTTGGGACAAGTAGCATAGAAGATGCTAACCAGAGACTTCTGTAATGTCAACACAGTAAAAATAGACCTTAAAGTTACTTAACGAAGTTGGTTCACTGCTAGCTTAGCTACAAGTTAGCATCAAACACAACAAAGGCTGTCAGTTGAATGGTGTTTTAAGCTAACGTTAGCATCAAACAACCATAGATAGCTAACGTTTTTGAAATGAATGCTAGCTTAGCTACAAGCTAGCATCAAACACAACAAAGGCTGTCAGTTGAATGGTGTTTTAAGCTAACGTTAGCATCAAACAACCATAGATAGCTAACGTTTTTGAAATGACTGCTAGCCAGAGGTGGGTAGAGTAGCCAAAAATTTTACTCAAGTAAAAGTACTGTTACTTCAGAATAATATGACTCAAGTAAAAGTAAAAGTAGTCATCCAAATAATTACTTGAGTAAGAGTAAAAAAGTACTTGGTGAAAAACTACTCAAGTAGTGAGTAACTGTTGAGTACCGTCTGGTTTATTTCTTAACACATCAAGCATCAATCAGACAGACAACAATACAAACTAATCATCTTTAGGCAAATTATAGTTCATCCAATCAATAAAATAAATTAAAATTAATTTTTACAAAATAGCTTAAGTGAGAGACTTGTCACATCAAATTTGGATGGATACTGTATGTGCAAAACATACTGTATGTAACCTAAAAGGCAAACATTCACCTCTCCACAGCAAAAACTAAAATTACCGCTTCATGTTTCCTCAGGTTAGATGTTGAGTTGTTGAACGCTGACATGTCCGTTTGTTTAGGTCGACACTGAAGGCGTCGCGTAATAGCTGCTGTTTCGACTTTCCTAAAAGGTAACCATGCTTTCACTATGAGGCCGGGGTTCCTCTCCTGATTTGCCTTGGCGACGCTTGATTCTGACATCTTTGTTTTGCTACGACTGTAACGCTAACCTGTCCCCGCTGAGATCAAGTATGGTCACGTGACTGCACGACCTTGATTGGTTACGTGATAGACCCTTCAGCGAAGACTCGCTGTCAAAATAAAACATTAAAATGAGACGCTGGGGGTAAGAACAATGACGCGAGAATACCAAAGAGGTAAAAAGAAAAGTAACGAGCTCATTGTAGCCTAATGTAGCGGAGTAAGAGTACAGTTTCTTCTTCACAAATCTACTCAAGTACAAGTAAAAGTATAGTGATTTAAAACTACTCCTAGAAGTATAATTTTTTCAAAAACTTACTCAAGTAAATGTAACGGAGTAAATGTAACTCGTTACTACCCACCTCTGCTGCTAGCTTAGCTACAAGTTAGCATCAAACACAACAAAGGCTGTCAGTTGAATGGTGTTTTAAGCTAACGTTAGCATCAAACAACCATATATAGCTAACGTTTTTGAAATTAATGCTAGCTTAGCTACAAGCTAGCATCAAACACAACAAAGGCTGTCAGTTGAATGGTGTTTTAAGCTAACGTTAGCATCAAACAACCATGGATAGCTAACGTTTTTGAAATGACTGCTAGCTTAGCTACAAGCTAGCATCAAACACAACAAAGGCTGTCAGTTGAATGGTGTTTTGAGCTAACGTTAGCATCAAACAACCATAGATAGCTAACGTTTTTGAAATGACTGCTAGCTTAGCTACAAGCTAGCATCAAACACAACAAAGGCTGTCAGTTGAATGGTGTTTTAAGCTAACGTTAGCATCAAACAATCATAGATAGCTAAAACGTTTCTGAAATGATTTCCATCTTCTGTTATTGTTCATAATGAGAAAACTTTATTATTTCATGGATTTCACAAATTTCAATATGACACGTTATGCCGTAAACCGTTTAAATCTGAGCATGCACGACTCAAATCTGCACTCGACTCACATCGGGGGACAGACCGTCTCAACACACCTCGCCGTGCTTTTACACCCACGTTGCGAAACAAATACAAATACCCCTAAAACGTCAGTACACGAGGCCTCCAGTCTCATTACTTCAATATTACTCTGTCATGAGTATTACTCTGTCAGTATTACTCTGTCATGAGTATTACTCTGTCAGTATTACTCTGTCATGAGTATTACTCTGTCATGAGTATTACTCTGTCAGTATTACTCTGTCATGAGTATTACTCTGTCAGTATTACTCTGTCATGAGTATTACTCTGTCAGTATTACTCTGTCATGAGTATTACTCTGTCATGAGTATTACTCTGTCATGAGTATTACTCTGTGATGATGAGTATTACTCTGTCATGAGTATTACTCTGTCATGAGTATTACTCTGTGATGAGTATTACTCTGTCAGTATTACTCTGTCATGAGTATTACTCTGTCAGTATTACTCTGTCATGAGTATTACTCTGTCATGAGTATTACTCTGTCATGAGTATTACTCTGTGATGATGAGTATTACTCTGTCATGAGTATTACTCTGTCATGAGTATTACTCTGTGATGAGTATTACTCTGTCAGTATTACTCTGTCATGAGTATTACTCTGTCAGTATTACTCTGTCATGAGTATTACTCTGTCATGAGTATTACTCTGTCATGAGTATTACTCTGTCATCACCATGTCAACATTACAACGTTAAATGTGAAACTGTTTTTGAATCATTTGTATTAATGTAAATAAAGCAGGACATATTTATATAAAGGGATTCATTGGAAACGCTCTTTATGCTAAAAATAGTTGCTTTTCATTGAGAAATGCTCCTCTATGCCCACGTGATCAGTGTCCTCTCGTGTTATTAAGAAATTAACCACAAACTCATCAATAGATACGTCCCTCACAAGGAAATCCAGACAAAACAGACACGTCTCAGACTTCTGGACCCAGAAGTTATTCCAATAAATCCTTCAGTGAATAACATGAGATTATGAAATGTCCTCAACACTTAACCAGTTCCACTTTGATTAAATGTAAAATTAAATGTTAAAATCTCTCTCTGTCTCTGTCTGTCTGTCTCTCTGTCTATGTCTCTCTGTCTGTCTGTCTCTATGTCTGTCTGTCTCTCTGTCTCTCTGTCTGTCTCTCTGTCTCTCTGTCTGTCTCTATGTCTGTCTCTCTGTCTCTCTCTCTGTCTCTATGTCTGTCTCTCTGTCTGTCTCTCTGTCTCTATGTCTGTCTGTCTCTCTGTCTGTCTCTCTGTCTCTATGTCTCTATGTCTGTCTCTCTGTCTGTCTCTATGTCTGTCTCTCTGTCTCTATGTCTGTCTGTCTGTCTCTCTGTCTGTCTCTCTGTCTCTCTGTCTGTCTGTCTGTCTCTCTGTCTGTCTCTCTGTCTGTCTCTCTGTCTTCTGTGTGTGTCTCAGCTCTAATAAAGACGAAAACAAAGCCGTGTGTGATCCATCAGTTCATCCAGCAGCACGTCAAACATCCTCATTACAGATGTTCATATCAGTGGTAGAATGTAACTGAGTACATCTACTCCAGTAATGTAACTAAGTACATCTACTCCAGTAATGTAACTGAGTACATGTACTCCAGTAATGTAACTGAGTACATGTACTCCAGTAATGTAACTGAGTACATCTACTCCAGTAATGTAACTGAGTACATGTACTCCAGTAATGTAACTAAGTATATCTACTCCAGTAATGTAACTGAGTACATCTACTCCAGTAATGTAACTGAGTACATGTACTCCAGTAATGTAACTGAGTACATCTACTCCACTAATGTAACTAAGTACATCTACTCCACTAATGTAACTAAGTACATCTACTCCAGCAATGTAACTGAGTACATCTACTCCAGTAATGTAACTAAGTACATCTACTCCAGCAATGTAACTAAGTACATCTACTCCACTAATGTAACTAAGTACATCTACTCCAGTAATGTAACTGAGTACATCTACTCCAGTAATGTAACTGAGTACATGTACTCCAGCAATGTAACTGAGTACATCTACTCCAGCAATGTAACTGAGTACATCTACTCCAGCAATGTAACTAAGTACATCTACTCCAGTAATGTAACTGAGTACATCTACTCCAGTAATGTAACTGAGTACATCTAATCCAGTAATGTAACTGAGTACATCTACTCCAGTAATGTAACTGAGTACATCTACTCCAGTAATGTAACTAAGTACATCTACTCCAGTAATGTAACTGAGTACATCTACTCCAGTAATGTAACTGAGTACATCTACTCCAGTAATGTAACTAAGTACATCTACTCCAGTAATGTAACTGAGTACATCTACTCCAGTAATGTAACTGAGTACATCTACTCCAGTAATGTAACTAAGTACATCTACTCCAGTAATGTAACTGAGTACATGTACTCCAGTAATGTAACTGAGTACATCTACTCCAGTAATGTAACTGAGTACATCTACTCCAGTAATGTAACTAAGTACATCTACTCCAGTAATGTAACTGAGTACATCTACCCAGTAATATAACTGAGTACATCTACTCCAGTAATGTAACTGAGTACATCTACTCCAGTAATGTAACTGAGTACATCTACCCAGTAATGTAACTGAGTACATCTACTCCAGTAATGTAACTAAGTACATCTACTCCAGTAATGTAACTAAGTACATCTACTCCAGTAATGTACTTCAGTCCAGATGTTGAGGTACTTGTACTTTACTTGAGTCTTTTCATGTCACTTTCTACTTTAGTTACTCCGTTACATCCATCTGACAGCTTTAGTTACTAGTTACTTTAGTTACTAGTTACTCTCCACGTTAAGATTCCTGCACATTAAACACATGTAGTTAATAATCTGGTGTTAATTATAAAGTAACCATAGCAACAATATAACGGCTCCAGGTCCAGCTGAGATGATGATGTCATTAAACAGCTGATTGGATCCTTTACTCTTTCTACAACGGGAGGATTCATCTTTACTTTTAATACTTTAACTACATTTCCTGAAGATACTTACAGACTTTTACTGAAGCAACATTTCCAATGCAGTACTTTTACTTGTAACGGAGTATTTTATCTGTGTTGTATTAGTTATTTTACAGAAGTAGGCTAATAAAAGATCTGAATACTTCTTCCACCGCTGGTTAAATAAGACTGGAGGTGCTGTACCTGCTCCGCGTTGCGTCCCGTGTTGCGTCTCCGGCGGTCTGGGTGAAGACGTCAAGGTAGGACGTTAACCCCTGTTCGCCTCTCCTGCTCCTCTGGAAGGAAGTGTGGCAGCGAACAGACGCACTCCCTCAGCGTGCGTGCGCGCGTGTGCGTGTGTGTGTGCGTGTGTTTGTTTACACGCAGGGCTGAGTGGAGTGTGCGCTCTGACGCAGGCAGGTGAAATTTTACGCCAAACTGCGGGAAACTCTCCGATCGATTCCTTCTCAAGCTGTAGGTTTAACGGTGTTGTTCCAAAAACTGCCTCACCAAACGGGGGGGGGGGAGTGGAGTGGGGGGGGGGGGGGGGGGGGGGTGTTCTCCGCAGTGAGTGGAGATAACATTGAAGAAACCTGAGCTGGATCTGCACCCAGCCCCTGTTGCTCAATCTGGGATGGGAAGCCTAAATCCAAGAGCTGCTCCTCCCGTCTCCTCTCTCTCCTGCCTCCCATGCCCCCACCCTCCCTCTCTCTCCTGCCTCCCATGCCCCCCACCCTCCCTCTCTCCCTGCCTCCCATGCCCCCACCCTCCCTCTCTCTCCCTGCCTCCCATGCCCCCCACCCTCCCTCTCTCTCCCCTGCCTCCCATGCCCCCCCCACCCTCCCTCTCTCTCCCCTGCCTCCCATGCCCCCCCCCACCCTCCCTCTCTCTCCCCTGCCTCCCATGCCCCCACCCTCCTCTCTCTCCTGCCTCCCATGCCCCCACCCTCCCTCTCTCTCCCCTGCCTCCCATGCCCCCACCCTCCTCTCTCTCCCTGCCTCCCATGCCCCCCTCTCTCTCTCTCTCCTGCCTCCCATGCCCCCCACCCTCCCTCTCTCTCCCTGCCTCCCATGCCCCCCACCCTCCCTCTCTCTCCCCTGCCTCCCATGCCCCCACCCTCCTCTCTCTCCCCTGCCTCCCATGCCCCCACCCTCCCTCTCTCTCCCCTGCCTCCCATGCCCCCCACCCTCCTCTCTCCCCTGCCTCCCATGCCCCCACCCTCCCTCTCTCCTGCCTCCCATGCCCCCACCCTCTCTCTCTCCCCTGCCTCCCATGCCCCCACCCTCCCTCTCTCTCCCTGCCTCCCATGCCCCCACCCTCCCTCTCTCTCCCCTGTCTCCCATGCCCCCTCCTCTGTCTCTCTATGCCCTCTTCTGTCTTTCCTGCCCCTCCCGTCTCCCCTGTCTCCCCAATTTTCTCCCATGTCTCCCTCCCCGTCCCTCCTTGTCCCTGTCTCCCCACTTCCTCTATCTTCCCTGCCTCCCGTCTCCCACTGTCTCCCCATGTCTCCCCTATCCCCGTCTCCCTACTGTCTCTCCCATGTCTCCCCTGTCCCCCGTCTCCCTAGTGTCTCTCCCATGTCTCCCCTGTCCCCAGTCTCCCCACTGTCTCTCCCATGTCTCCCCTGTCCCCGTCTCCCTAGTGTCTCTCCCATGTCTCCCCCTGTCCCCAGTCTCCCACTGTCTCTCCCATGTCTCCCCTGTCCCCGGTCTCCCCACTGTCTCTCCCATGTCTCCCTGTCCCCGGTCTCCCCACTGTCTCTTCAATGTTTCCCCCGTCTCTCCCTGACCCTCCTGTCTCTCCCCTGTCTCCCATGGCCCCCTGCTTCCTCTGTCTTCCTTGCCCCCCTGTGTCTCCCCTCTTCCCCCCCGCCCCGTCTCCCCACTGCCCCGGCTCTCCCATGTCTCCCCCTGTCCCCCCCCGGCACGTAGTCTGTGTTTTCCCCTGTCTTGGTGGTGAGTTTTGCCTTCCTGCTTTTGAACTTCCATATTTATCAATAATACTTTATATTATTCTCATTAGTTTCATTTTGTTGTATTGTTGCTCTCGATGACTGTAATGATCACGTGGGGGGGGGGGGCATGTTAATACCCCTATCTGAAAGGAGGGAGGATGCAAATATTCCTACAAGGCTCTGAGCTGAATGGGACGTGTCCCAGATGAAGCATCAGTGGGAACGTTTCCAGGGCGATGGGTTGGTCTCCGTGCCGACGAACCACAGCCGGTTTCTCAACATCTTCACCCATGAATTCAATTATCACCTCCTCCATCCATCCATATCTGGTTCTCTCTCCCTCTCTCTCTCCCTCTCTCCCTCTGTCTTCCCACCTCTCTCTCTCCCTCTGTCTCCCCTCTCTCTCTCCCTCTCCCTCTCTCTCTCTCCCTCTCTCCCTCTGTCTTCCCACCTCTCTCTCTCCCTCTGTCTCCCCCCTTCTCTCTCTCCCTCTCTCTCTCTCTCTCTCCCTCTGTCTCCCCCCTTCTCTCTCTCCCTCTCTCTCTCTCTCTCTCTCTGTCTCTCCCTCTGTCTCCCCTCTCTCTCTCTCTCTCTCCCTCTCTCTCTCCCTCTCTCTCTCCCTCTGTCTCCCCCCCTCTCTCTCCCTCTCTCTCTCCCTCTGTCTCTCTCTCTCCCTCTCTCTCTCTCTCTGTCTCTCCCTGTCTCTCTCTGTCTCCCCCCTCTCTCTCCTCTCTCTCTCTCCCTCTGTCTCCCTCTCTCTCTCTCTCCCTCTGTCTCCCCTTCTCTCTCTCTCTCTCTCCCTGTCTCCCTCTCTCTCTCTCCCTGTCTCCCCCCCTCTCTCTCCCTGAGGTGTAGCCATGAATCAGCTGATTTAAACAGCTGACGTTACTGTACAGTGTTGACAGGTAACTTCATGTAATAATGAGGAGTTTCCTTCTGCGGGGTCCAAATCCCTGAGACTCTTCAACAGAGCCGCCGCCGCCCGAGACGCTTGTGATTGGTCTAAAGACATGCAAACAACCCAGAGCGTTTTTTTGTCCTATCCCAGAATGCATCTGTGGTGTAGCCGGACATCGCTCCGTCTGAGATGCGCGAATGCGAGACTACTGAGGATGTGACAAAGAAAATAATTGTATTAAATCTTTTAAATCCTTTGATATTGTTTAACCCTCGTGTTGTCTTCCCGTCAAATTGAAAATCAAGACTTTTGTTGAAGCTTTTTATCGATGTTTTTAACTTTTTCTTATGTTTTTGTCCCTTTTTCAACACTTTTGACGCTTTTTTTCAATGGTTTTGCTAAGAATCAACTCAAAAAGTTACACAATGGAGCTTTAAGTAATTGAGTATTGTGTGTGTTGGTTTTGAGTAAAGGATCCGAACACTGCAGCGCTGGTTTCACAGTAAATGGATCTGATTCTTGAAATGTTTTCTCTCCGTGTCAACACATTGGGACATGTACGAAAGGCTGATGCTAAAAGCTGCTTGATAACTGAGTAAAAACAAGAGATTCAGTCATCCAGGATGTGGTGAAGTTGCAGGTTTCTGGGACGTAAAGCCCAACGTTCGCAGCATTGTTCCCGCTCGCTCTGCTGAAACGGCACCATTAACTGCACCATTGTTGCGGTCAGCGAGCTTTACAGCAGAAGGTTAAAGTCATAAAGAGTTGAAAAGGTCAGCTGAGCGACAGTAAATCTTGTTGTGGACTTAATGAGTTTGAGACTCTAGTGTTGTTATGCGGTGGAGGCAGACCTCCTCACTGAAAGTATGTGGACAAGGACCTGATGCAGACTAGGGTGTTATTTTGATTTCCAAAACAGATTTCAGACAAGCGGCCGAAATGGACTTCGTCAAGAAGGTGGCTGGCGTGTGCTCCTTGTCTGATCTGCTCCCTGTATGTGCTCCCTGTCTGATCTACGCCCTGTATGGGCTCCCTGTCTGATCTGCTCCCTGTATGGGCTCCTTGTCTGATCTGCTCCCTGTATGTGCTCCCTGTCTGATCTGCTCCCTGTATGTGCACCCTGTCTGATCTGCTCCCTGTATGGGCTCCTTGTCTGATCTGCTCCCTGTATGTGCTCCCTGTCTGATCTGCTCCCTGTATGTGCTCCCTGACTGATCTGCTCCCTGTATGTGCTCCCTGTCTGATCTGCTCCCTGTATGTGCTCCCTTTCTGATCGGTTCCCTGTATGCGCCCTGTCTGATCTGCTCCTGTATGTGCTCCCTGTCTGATCTGCTCCCTGTATGTGCTCCCTGTCTGATCTGCTCCCTGTATGGGCTCCCTGTCTGATCTGCTCCCTGTATGTGCTCCCTGACTGATCTGCTCCCTGTATGTGCTCCCTGTCTGATCTGCTCCCTGTATGTGCTCCCTGTCTGATCTGCTCCCTGTATGTGCCCCCTGTCTGATCTGCTCCCTGTATGGGCTCCCTGTCTGATCTGCTCCCTGTATGGGCTCCCTATCTGATCTGCTCCCTGTATGTGCTCCCTGTCTGATCTGCTCCCTGTATGTGCCCCCTGTCTGATCTGCTCCCTGTATGGGCTCCCTGTCTGATCTGCTCCATGTCTGATCTGCTCCCTGTCTGATCTGCTCCCTGTCTGATCTGCTCCCTGTCTGATCTGCTCCCTGTATGTGTGCATCGCAGCCTCTCGGGAATAATTTCACACAACAAAGTACCGTAGTATTGTGTGCAAAGCGCCAGTCAATTTAAGAACACGCTTATGATCCCATGAAAAACAGTGAAAAACTGACATTTTCATGAATCTACAGCGGACGGGTTGGGTTCAGGAATCGTGACACGATCCACAGTCTCCTGGGGGAATGTCCTGTGTTGTTTGACCGGAGCTCGAGCACCCACGTCAAATACTGAGCACCCAAGTTTACTGGACTGGGCGGCGGCCACTAGCTCACCCAGTAAGAGCATGCGCCCCTGGTCGGCTGAGTCCAACCAGCGGCCCTTTGCAGCGTGTCATCCCCCATCTTTCTCCCCCTTTCATGTCTATCCACTGTCACTAAAACATAAAGTAAAAGGCCCAAAAAGTGATCTTAAAAACAAAGTGTGCCAGACTGCCAGTGGGCTACAGTCATTTAACCCTTGTGTTGTCTTCCCATCAACCATTATCTTTTTCCGATGTTTTAGGTGTTTTTTTCTACGCTGTTTTTTAAAGTCATAGCCTAATTTTTATTTTACATTACATTACATTATACATCATATTTTACATTATACAAAAACACATTTTTTTTGCGCTTTTTGTGTCTTTTTTTGTCATTTCTTCCGAGGTTTTGGTCCCTTTTTTAAAATGCCATAAAATTCAATAACACAAACAAAATTTAGTGAAAGTAATTTTTACCTGAAGAACATTGTATGGCATCCATGTTATTTTTAGGCAATTTGGTTGAAAGAAAGACAAGTTTCTGATATTAAAAATAAATAAATGGGTCACTTTGGACCTGAGGACAACACGAGGGTTAAAAGTAAGCATTGCAGTTGCCGCGAGTGGAGCGTGATTGGTTGTGTCGGTGGCGTTGAGTCCTCATTTCCCACGAAGCTGATCGCGGTTACGTGTCAGTTCAACTTCTCATCTCCAGTCCTGTCTGTATTTGTGAGAAGTGGCGCTGTCTACGGCTTTACTATCGAGGTAATAGGCGTGTGTGTCCGTGTCGGCCGCTGTCTGTTTCCTAAGGCTCTGAAATGCAAAACATTTGTTTTAAAGGGCTCGCACCCACGGAGAAAAAACATCTCTTCACCCTCTGTCCTATCAATAAAGCCCAGAAAATAATCTTAAAAACAACTGTTGACCCAGAAAAACAAAAGGTTGCATGGTTAACGGGAAGACAACACGGGGTTAAACAGGTTTTGATTCATGTGGATTCATGTTATGGCCTTTAGTTGTCGGTTCCTTTGTTGGACATCATGTCCGTAAAATCTGCATCAAACCAAGAGCTGCAGCTAGACGTGCAGAGAGCGTGGACAGGGGGCCTTTGTACTCCGTCAGGGTGGAGTTCAGGGGAATTTAATGACACAAACACCCCACACACACACGCTGCAACCCCTCCCCCACCACTATGACTTGTAGTGAGAGCCATTCACAACTCATGGTGTATACCTTTATTGTTTTACGTCTCGTATTTGCTCTCAGTCTATCAGGGGCCTAACATTGGGGGGGGAGATATCACCTATCTAGGGAGGTCCCGGACACGTCTGCTTGTATTTAGAAAAGGTTTTGAAAAGGCAACAAAACGTTTGAAAAAAAAGCAGCAAAAACGTTGAAACAATTGTCGAAAACAACTCGGAAAAAGTGACAAATAAGTTTTTTTTTTGAGTGGCAAAGAACTCAAAAAAGGCGACAAAAACATTGAAAAAATGGTTGAAAAAAAATTTGAAAAAGAGGCAAAAACATCAAAAATGACAAATGTAGGAAAAAGGGACAAAAACTTTTTTTAAAAATGCCAAAGAACTCAAAACCCCAAAAACTGAAAAAGGTGACAAAAACATTGACGGCGACAAAGATGACTTGTAGTGAGAGCAATTCACTCATGGTTATCCATACATATATATATATATATATATATATATATATATATATATATATATATATATATATATATATATATATATATATATATATATATATATATATATATGTATGTGTATATATATGTGTATATATACCTTTATACCTTTACGTCTGTATTTACCCTCCTTTATCAGGGGCGTAACTTTGGGTTCAGCATTGGGGGGGGGGGGGTGGAGATGTCCCCTGTGTAGGGAGGTCCCGGGACATGGCTGCTTGTATTTTGTTTTTAAAAAGGTTTAGAAAAAGGCAACAAAAACTCTGAAAAAATGGATTAAAGAAACTCAGAAAAAGAGGCAAAAACGTCAAAAATGACAAATGTAGGAAAAAGAAACAAAAACTTTAAAAAAGGGCCAAAGAACTCAAACAATTCCCCCCCAAACAATTGAAAAGGCGACAAAAACATTGAAAAAGCAACATACATATAACGATGAGCAATTCACCTATGGTATATATATATATATATATATATATATATATATATATATATATATATATATATATATATATATATATATATATGAACAAAAACACTGAAAACATTGTAGAAAAAACTCAGAAAAAGTGATAAAATCTTCAAACTAAGTACCAAAGAATTCAAAGAAGTTGCCCAATGCAACAACGCCCAGGTCACATGACCAAGCGTCTGTATTTTACGCGATATGTTGAGATTTCGGAGGAGAAGCCAGGGATATCCCCCATTATTTAGAAGAGCTAGATATAGACAATATATAGACTGTAAAAGACAACCCACTCCCCCAAACAGGTAAAAATAACCATCATTTATATTCTGAATATGCAGATAATGCTTTTCTTTACATTAATAAAGACATTTGCACCATGAATTGTTGCATAAAAATTCACCAGAATGCAGAAAATGAGCTTTAGTTACTAGTTACTTTAGTTACTTTAGTTACTAGTTACTTTACACATTCAGATTCCTGAACACACAGAACAGTTTGGATGGTTTCCATTTAAAAATAATTTTTAATGCTTTTAATACTTTAACTACATTTTCCTGATGATACTTACAGACTTTTACTGAAGTAACATTTTTAATGCGGTACTTTTACTTGTAACAGGGTATTTTTACAGTGTGGTATTAGTACTTATACTGCAGTAACGGCTCTGAATACTTCTTCCAGCGCTGGTTCAACCAACAATGAAACAAAGCCGTTTGATTTCTCCACGTCTGCAGAACAGAGCGGACCTCCTGCAGGACGTCTAAGTCTAAGTGGACTTCTGAATCAAACTCTGTCAGAGTGAAAACAGAAGCTGCTTTCTGAGACCAGGTCTGCACCTACCCCCTAACCCCCAACCCTCCTCACCCCCACCCCCGCGTCTCCAACAGGCTGAACGTCTGTTTATGCCCCACGCACTCACAAGTGGCTTCCTAAGAAAGCTGCCTCTGTGCAGCCAGCTGATGCCGGGGAAGGTAAATACTCTCTCCGGTCCGGTCATTACACCCCCCCCCCACCTCACCCCCCTCCCCCGTCCTCGGGTTCACTTCAGCAACAAGAAGCGAGTTCAAGGCCGGAGAGGACGCCTCTGAAACACAACCTCTGAGCGGCGGCTGGAGGTCGTTTACCTTAGGCTCACTGGCACTGATTTAACGTAACATTTACAGTAACTATGGCAACAATTGGCAAGTTACTGTGAATGCTTCGTACAGTAAAGGTACCGTACTTCCTTTTACAGTATTTTATGTATTCATCGTAAAATACAAAACAATTAACCTTTGTGTTGTCTTCCTGTCGACCATTAACTTCAGGCGTTTCCAATGTTGTTGTCAATAAACCTAATTTTGATGACATTACACTTATTTTTATTACTTTTTTGACATATACTATGACTTTTTATGACCTTTTAATATACTCTGAGTTTTTTCGACATACTATGGTGTTTTTCGACATAATATGACTTGTTATGACTCTTTTCTACAAAGTATATTATGACTTTTAACACATTTTTCGACATACTATACTATAACGAATATGGGGATTATGAAATCATGCAAGCCCACATTATTTTGTGCAGGATTCTGCAATTTATGTTAAGAGAAAGAGCGCCGCATTTAAAAAAATGTGCCCCCCCCCCCGCATAAATATGCAGACTTTTGCTGATTATGCATTGAATCATGTTTTTATGGAGGGACTGGATGTCTTTTGGTCCAGAATAAAACATCTCAACTCCTAAAAACTACATTCTTCCTGTTAACATACAACCAACGTGGGAATATATCTCAGAGACGGACACAGATCTCTTCACACGTTAAGAAAACATCTCTATTTCTTGGCTGAACCGACCTGTAGGCTAAATTAAATATTTGTGCACAATCAGGCACACCCAGCTCTTTTTCAACAGTAAACTTTTAGCACACTTGAGGGAGATCTTCCTCAGCTGGGTGTGCCTGAATATTTCCCAGATAGGTTTGTCATCAGTGTCATTTTGCCCGTGCATCCTTATCAGAAAGTCATTTAGGAGTTAGGGTTGTGTCGGTCGCCGGGGAAACACACGGGGCTCAGCCCAGAGGGTCGGAGGGAGACCTTTGGTCCACATTAACGGCAGATGTTGTTTGATGTATGCATAAACATCTGTTCATAATTTGGGAAAGATTAGAAAGTTGCCAAGAACAGAATCATCCGTCTGCAGGTTTTTTACGTCACCTTTCGGTGTCGCCTCAGCTCACTTGGAGCCTCGACGGAGGTAGTACTACAAAAGTACCTGTTCGCAGGTACCAGGGAGTTTTTATCATAATAGAAAACCATAAAGGCGAGTAGAGTCGAGCAGGTACCATGTAGTGGAAAAACACCTTTATACCTTCCATCGCTCGCCTATGATGTTTTTGGAGGGCTGCATTTTTCATTATGTCAAGAATGTTTTGGCTTGTTTTTCTAGCAGCAGATGACTAGTTCAGGGTTCCTTTAGGTCTTAAAACATCTAAAAAAAAGTCTAACATTTCCAAAGCAAAATTTTAGGCCTTAAAAGTCTTAAATTAGCAGTATTTTATTTGATTTATTTAATTGTATTAAGAATGCCTTACACATCAAATACAATCAAGGACAAAAACACAACAAAGTCCAGGACTTATTTCCATTGTGGTGCTCAACACATAAACATCAGGACAAGACACTTACAGAGTGTGCGATAAACATTGACATGATATAAAAACATTGTACTTCATTAAATAAAATAAAAACAGTAATTTGCCTTTTATTCTATTCCGCTGCCCTCTAAGGATTGTGGTCTAATTTTCAACAGGTCTTATTTTCACCATGCAACGCTACCCCTAATGAAATGTTCCAGCAGTGCTTTACAATGTTTCTCGTTTTTAAGTCTATGGTAGTTGTAGTTCTTGTACTTTTCTTCTTGCTGTGTTACGACTACTGGATGGTGATGCTGCAGTGGATGTGACACGTGCCTTTGGTGTGGGAGACCTGGGTTCGATTCTTACTGCCGTACAGAAGGCATGTAAATCCCTTTGGAGAACAGCGTCAGCTAAATGACATGTAATCTAATGTAATGACTACAAATGAGACCAATGATCAACTTCTCTTGCAGCCCATATAGACTCCAGTCCTAACGTGAGAATGAGGAAATCAGGGGAATTGTTTCAGACAATGTTTCCGGACTCTGACATTTGTCAGGATGACTTAGATGATATATTTTCCTCTGTAGGTTAGTGACACTTTGGAGTTGAACACATCCAGTAAAACAACTTACTGTATGTAGCTGAGCTCAGTATTTGATAGATTCTTCTGTTTTGAATGGAAATTTTATGTGTAATGAAAACCAATGTAGGTAGGTAGGTAGGTAGGTGGGTAGTTATGTAGGTATGTAGGTATGTATGTATGTAAGTAGCTATGTATGTAGGTATGAATGTAGGTTGGTAGGTAGGTAGTTATGTAGGTGGTGGTAGATGTAGTTGTAGGTATGTGTTGGTGAGGTAGGTGAAGGTAGGTAGTATGTAGGCAGGCAGGTAGTTATGGTCAGGTATGGATAGGTAGTAGTACTCTTCACCATGTAGGTAGGCATGGGATCTCAATGCAATAGGTATTAGTCTTGGTAAGCATGGTGAAGGTATGTGATGAGGTAAAGGCCAAGGAACGTATCAGGATGTATGTAACTGGTAGGTAGGTAGGGTATGTATGATGATAAGTAGATTCATTGAATGTAGGTTGGTAGGAGGTAGTTAGCATGTATGTGAGTGTAGGTAGGTAGGTAGGTAGGTAGGTATGAATGAATGAATGAATGAATGAATGAATAAATAAAGTGCTAAACAGAAGCAGTTCCTTTTAAAGCAGAAAGTGACCCAAGGGGAAGTCCTATTCTGACATTTTTTGGATGTTGCAATCCAGATCTTAAATTTCATTCATAAAGGTCTTAAATTGGACTTGGTGAAACCTGCAGAAACCTGCAGTTGCAGGAACTGAGATAAGGAAGCCACTGTTACATGAAGGCCTTTGATCGTGTGTCTTTGCTAACCAGAAAGAGAGGAAGCACGGAGGCAGAAGACGAGATGGACGTTTTCTCCCAGCCTCTATCATCAACACACACATGTGGAACAGGAGACACTCGGAGATAAGCAGAGACTCAGCGGCACCTTCCTCACCGATGACAAGCTGGTGACAACGCTCTGTGGGAAATCCATGATAGTGTCACGGGTCAACAAGGGAGGGGCGCCTTGCAAGAGTTCACGTGGGAAGCGTGGGTTCGTAAACAGGGTTTTTTCCCAGAAACGTCTTTTTTCCAAATTTAGTAGCCCTGACTCCTGGAACAAATAACAGCGCTTTCTTAAAATCAACTCACTATTATCAGTCCTTCCAGAAAAATGCGGGGTTCTTTTGTGATTGTTGCGGGCAAAAGTCCTTGATTATGCGGCACGCTTTTTTAAAATATGCGATGAAATGGCGGGAACTTGCAAAAACTGTGGTTTTGATGAAAAAGAGACTGTTTGTTTCATGTTCTGTTTCATGTTACCATGTTACCATGTTACCATGTTACCATGTTACCATGGGAAGATTGTTACCATGTTACCATGTTACCATGTTACATGTTACCATGTTACCATGTTACCATGTTACCATGTTACCATGGGAAGATTGTTATGTTACCATCATGTTACCATGTTACCATGGGAAGATTGTTACCATGTTACCATGTTACCATGGAAGATTGTTACCATGTTACCATGTTACCATGTTACCATGGGAAGATTGTTACCATGTTACCATGTTACCATGTTACCATGTTACCATGGGAAGATTGTTGCCATGTCTTCCCATGGTAATAGATGGGAAACCGTGAGGCAATGCTGGCAGTTTCCTGTGTCTGTGTGTGTGTGTGTGTGTGTGTGTGTGTGTGTCTGTCTGTCTGTGTGTGTGTGTGTGTGTGTGTGTGTGTGTGTGTGTGTGTGTGTGTGTGTGTGTGTGTGTGTGTGTGTGTGTGTGTGTTTATCTCCAAAGATTTCTGTGCATGTGAACAATCTGAAGAATTTTCTACAATATGAACTATTTCAGTATTATTTTATTTTAGTATTATTTTATTTAGTATTATTTTATTTCAGCATTATTTTATTTAGTATTATTTTATTTCAGCATTATTTTATTTTAGTATTATTTTATTTAGTATAATTTTATTTTAGTATTATTTTATTTAGTATTATTTTATTTAGAATTATTTTATTTAGTATTATTTTATTTCAGCATTATTTTATTTAGTATTATTTTATTTAGTATTATTTTATTTCAGCATTATTTTATTTAGTATTATTTTATTTAGTATTATTTTATTTTAGTATTATTTTATTTCAGTATTATGGCAAAGCATACTGAAGAAGTGCCATTTGGTGATAATGCTGTATGTAGTTTTGGTTGCAGTTCTTTGTTTTGCAGTTTGGGGGTGTGGTTTTGTGTATTGTGTGAAGTATTTTGATTTAAAAAAAAAAAAAAACAGCCTAGTTTGCAAAATTGTGTTTTAAGCAATTGTAAAAAACTGTAATAGTACAACAATATATACATTAATATGACATTCATATTTGACATTTCTGCCAATCATACACCCTGATCCAGCCCCGGATCTCCTGACAACAATCAGTCTAGGACGAGTTTATACGACATGATTACGACGATTAAGACTGGAAGAAAACGCTCAGACCCCCAATAATATGGTTGAAACTAATTTAAATTTATATTTTGTTTTATTTCCTTTGATTTTCTTTGATTTGATTTTTATTTTATTTTATTCAATAATAATTAATTTAATTTAATTTAATTTAATAATGTAATTTAATTAAATAATTTATTTTTAATTATTTTGTATATTATTTGACCTTGTTTTATTTTTTTGACCTTGTTTTATTTTATTTTATTCATTAATAATTTAATTTAATTTAATTTAATTTAATTTAATTTAATTTAATTTAATTTAATTTAATTTAATTTAATTTAATTTAATTTATTTTATTTTATTTTATTTTATTTTATTTTATTTTATTTTATTTTATTTTATTTTATTTACAGGGCTGTTGTATGGACGTAAGGTCTCTGTAGCCCACCAGGGGGCGATAACGCTCCCCTCGGTTGCAATTCACCATTAAAAAGAAGAAGCAGAAAGATTAGCCGGCTCTGACGTCAACCAATCAGAGAGCACTAAGCCGCTGCCTGGTGACCAGCGACCAATAGGATCCTTCGATGTGAGGCGAGCGCGGATAGATTTGTTGTGCTATCTGTGTGTAGCATTAACGGTTTGTTAGCGGCAATTCAACGTTTAATTTTAGCGTTTCAACATTTTAAAATCCACCCAAAATGAGTCTCTCTCTGAGGTAAAGCAACCCGTCTCAACTTACACTTTTAATTCATTCTGCACAGTTAATCTTAATGCGGCAAATCCCGCGTTAGTTCGTCGACGTTAGCATGTTTGGCTTTTAGCATCCATGGTAACAGTGTTTGCTAGCTAGTTACGCTCATTCAGTTACTAACTAGCTGCTGATGTATCCTTAACGTCCTGATTCCCTGCTGATTGTTGACCAGTTATTGACGGGTAAAGTATTAGTAAAGTATTAGTACTATGTACAGGTAGACTCATTTTGTGACCCCATCTAAATACTTTGAAGACCCCATTTGGTAACAGGCTATGAATGAATGAATGTAGCTAAGTGTGTGTGTGTGTGTGTGTGTGTGTGTGTGTGTGTGTGTGTGTGTGTGTGTGTGTGTGTGTGTGTGTGTGTGTGTGTGTGTATGTTGCTATGTATGTATGTAGGTAAGTGTGTGTGTGTGTGTGTATATGTTGCTATGTATGTATGTATGTAGGTAAGTGTGTGTGTGTGTATGTATGTAGGTGTGTGTGTGTGTGTGTGTGTGTGTGTGTGTGTGTGTGTGTGTGTTTGTTTCTATGTATGTATGTAGGTAAGTGTGTGTGTGTGTGTGTGTATGTATGTGTGTGTGTGTGTGTGTATGTTGCTATGTATGTATGTAGCTAAGTGTGTGTGTGTGTGTGTATGTATGTTGCTATATATGTATGTAGCTAAGTGTGTGTGTGTGTGTGTGTATGTATGTAGGTATGTGTGTGTGTGTGTGTGTGTGTGTGTGTGTGTGTGTGTGTGTGTATGTATGTTGCTATGTATGTATGTAGGTAAGTGTGTGTGTGTGTGTGTATATGTTGCTATGTATGTATGTAGGTAAGTGTGTGTGTGTGTGTGTATGTATGTAGGTAAGTGTGTGTGTGTGTGTGTGTGTGTGTGTGTTTGTTTCTATGTATGTATGTAGGTAAGTGTGTGTGTGTGTGTGTGTGTGTGTGTGTGTGTATGTATGTATGTTGCTATGTATGTATGTAGGTAAGTGTGTGTGTGTGTGTGTGTGTGTGTGTATGTTGCTATGTATGTATGTAGCTAAGTGTGTGTGTGTGTGTGTATGTATGTTGCTATATATGTATGTAGCTAAGTGTGTGTGTGTGTGTGTGTGTGTATGTATGTAGGTAAGTGTGTGTGTGTGTGTGTGTGTGTGTGTGTGTATGTAGGTAAGTGTGTGTGTGTGTGTGTGTGTATGTATGTATGTAGGTAAGTGTGTGTGTGTGTGTGTGTGTGTGTGTGTGTATGTAGCTGAGTATGTATGTATGTAAGTAAGTAAAGGAATAAAGCCAAGTTGTGCCGTGGGAATATATCTAAAAGTTCCTTATTGGATCACAGAATTTCAATATATTTGTTTTAATTTCAGCTTCATTTTGAGTATTATTACTTTATTTAAATGTCTTATTTGTTTGTGGTATTCACTTTTTCTCTGTACAAGACTTTTGTGTGTGTGTGTGTGTGTGTGTGTGTGTGTGTGCGTGTGTGCGACTGTTTTATGTTAGACCTCCTTGAAAACGAGATGGTTCATCTCACAAAATCCTTCATTAAACTTCCTTTAATTAGTTTTAACACTGACCTCCGTCTTTCCAGAACTGAACTTGCAGCCGACAAAACCAAGCGCAAGAAGAGGAGAGAGCTCAGCGAGGACCAGAAACATGAAATCAAAGAAGCTTTCGAGTTGTTCGACACAGACAAAGATAAAGAAATCGACTACCACGAGCTGAAGGTGAAGGGCATCGAGAACCTGTTCCCACTTGGAATTGATTCAGAAATCATTAGAAATGTTATAAAATTTGGTTTTGAATCCGATCATCGGTTCCAGATTTATTAGATGAAAGTTTTGGTTTCCTCAGCTGTTGCCGTACTTTAAGGCTGTTTTTGTTTGGCAGCCATGGAGCAGAGTTTCATTTCCCGTTGAAAAAGACACACCCTAGCGGCAGCAAATGTATTTTGCAGCCAGGGTCGTCTAGCAACTGTAAGTCTTCACATCGTAATCTACCTTTCGCACCATATTTACCTTCCTGAGACGCTTTGTTTCTCTCTCTATGGCTGTAGAGTCGGTACTCTCAGAAGCTAATCACTGTCACTCTATCACCATCACCCACTCCCCACACACACACACACACACACACACACACACACAGTATCATCATCAGGCCACTTATGTAGGCTACAATGAAAGCTCTGCGCGGAGCCTCCGCACAACCATAAAACGGCCTTAATACAAGCCTTACGTAACCCCCTTCCTCCACGCAGTTGCTAGTAGTCAAGGGAGACACGGAGGAAACAGCTACCCACTAAAGCTTTAAATTGCAGAGGATCAGTGATATGAAAGCTTTGCCATCAGATTTTTAAAAACTAACACTTGTACAATTTAAGAAAGCTGTTAACCCTCCTGTTGTCCTCGGGTCAAATTCTCTGAAATATGAGTTTCTTTTTAACCAAATTACCACAAAAAAATGGATTGGATTCCTTTCAACGCTCTTTCATTCCTCTGATCTTAACTATTAGTCAAAATAATTCATAATTTCTGTTTTTTTTTAACTCAAAAATTAGGTATAATTCTGTATAAATGAGGGTTATTCACAATGAATTCCAAAAAGTAGTAAAACTAGTAAGGTGGTGTTAGTGAAAACTTAAAAAAAAACTGAAAAAGGGACAAAAATGTCAATTTTTTTGACCTGGGAGGACAACACGAGGGTTAAAAATTTGGGATGTCTTTGTCTCAAGTAACTCCTAGTATTATTTTACCTTGTGTATTTTTTTTTGTTGATATGAAATTGTGTGTAATTCTAGTTTTTTGCTTCTTTTTTTATTTCTTTTCTTTCTTTCTTTTAAGTATTTTAACTTATTTTATGGAAAATGGATGATGCGTTGGAGAGCGCCCTGATTAAACCCCTCTGAGGGTTTTTTGTATCTCCATCACATCTTTCATTGATTATGTGTATTAGTATCGGTAGTATTTGTATATGTGTAAATAATAAACTATACTAATATACCGTACAGGTGGCGATGCGTGCACTCGTCAAGTGAAGAAAGTGGATGTTTTGAAGATTCTTAAAGACTACGACAGAGAGGGAAACGGAAAAATAACTTTTGATGATTTCAATGAAGTTGGTAAGTTTGTCTTCAGTGTAAAGTTCTGTATAGAAATAGATTGAAGTAGAATACTTTATCCTTTATTTTAGCCAGGGCTGTAGTCAAGACCACCTTAGTAAGACTTAGTCTTAAGACAAGTCCAGGACCAGGACTAGTTGAGTCCAAGTCAAGACAGAGTCCAAAGAGGTTCGAGTCCAAGTCAAGACGAGTCCAAGACCAGGACTAGTTGAGTCCAAGTCAAGACAGAGTCCAAAGAGGTTAGAGTCCAAGTCAAGACGAGTCCAAGACCAGGACTAGTTGAGTCCAAGTCAAGACAGAGTCCAAAGAGGTTCGAGTCCAAGTCAAGACGAGTCCAAGACCAGGACTAGTTGAGTCCAAGTCAAGACAGAGTCCAAAGAGGTTCGAGTTCAAGTCAAGTCGAGTCCAAGTCAAGACAGAGTCCAAAGAGGTTTGAGTCCAAGTCGAGTCGAGTCCAAGACCAGGACTAGTCAAGTCCAAGACAAGACGGAGTCCAAAGAGGTTCGAGGTCAAGTTGAGTCCAAGACAAGTCAAAGACCAGGACTAGTTGAGTCCAAGTCAAGACAGAGTCCAAAGAGGTTTGAGTCCAAGTCAAGTCGAGTCCAAGACCAGGACTAGTCAAGTCCAAGACAAGACGGAGTCTAAAAAGGTTCCGTTTTTCTATGGTCCGAGACCATAGAAAAACGTTCTCGAGTCCGGACTCGAGTCCAAGACCGGACTTGAGTCCTACAGCCCTGATTTTAGCAACATAATGTTAACCTAATACTTACTTTACTTCTACTTAACTTTTTATTTCTTGCACCGTAGCTATGTTACTTTATACACTTATTGTCTAGCTTTTTTATTTATTTTATATTATTTTATTAGTCATATCTGTACCTTGAATTTGATTGTGAGCAACTTAATGATTTCCCTGAGGGATCAATAAAGTCGGTGTTTCCCACAGATTAGAAAGCGATTTAAAGTACAGTGTATCTATACACAATTTGAATACATTAATTTACTTTGCAAGCACTTATGTAACTCTGCATTTTGTTGTACTTTAGTGTAGTGATCATAGGTCTTACATTTCTTAAAAAGGTCTTAAAAGTCTTAAATTTGACTTGTTGAAACCTGCAGAAACCCTTGCATTTAGTAAATCCTTAATATGTTGTCGTCTCTCCGCAGTGACGGATCGCATCCTGGAGCGAGACCCAAAGGAGGAGATCATGAAGGCCTTCAAGCTGTTTGATGACGACGAGTCGGGAAAGATCAGCCTGAGGAACCTGAGACGAGTCGCCCGAGAACTCGGGGAGAACGTCAGCGACGAGGAGCTGCGCAGCATGATCGACGAGTTCGACACCGACGGAGACGGTGAAAGTAAGTTAATTAATACCGAGTTCCTACATCTAAAGACAACTGACTTGTGTTTTACTTAAAGCGCCCATATTCTGCTCATTTTCAGGTTCATAACTGTATTTTGAGGTTGTACCAGAATAGGTTTCCATGGTTTCATTTTCAGAATACACCATATTTTTGTTGTTCTGCACATTGCTGCAGATCCTGGTTCCACCCTGTGTGTTTATGTCTCTGTTTTATCTCCAGAGTGAGACATCTCACTAGTTTTATCTCCAGAGTGAGACATCTCACTAGTTTTATCTCCAGAGTGAGACATCTCACTAGTTTTATCTCCAGAGTGAGACATCTCTCTAGTTTTATCTCCAGAGTGAGACATCTCTCTAGTTTTATCTCCAGAGTGAGACATCTCTCTAGTTTTATCTCCAGAGTGAGACATCTCTCTAGTTTTATCTCCAGAGTGAGACATCTCTCTAGTTTTATCTCCAGAGTGAGACATCTCCCTTCTCTCCTATCTTTGTTGGGAGCTGCACATGCTCAGTAGCTCCGTAAGATCCATCAGCTGATAACTCTTTCTCCAGCTTTGGTCAGTCCAAGGCAGGATCAGCTGGGAGACTTCTTCTAGACCAGGGACACAACAGGGACAGGAAGTAGTTCTTTTGGAGATTATGGTCAACTAGTGGCTGTTGGAGCAGTGTTTTCCATTGAGAACCAGCTAGCATGCTAGTGCTAGCATGGTAGTGCTTGGTGATTTTGGATATTGAAGTCCACTATATTGCAATTTGGATAAAATTGTGATTAATTGTGCAGCTCTACGTAGAACCTGACTCTAACTGGACGGCCATCGGACGCGACCGGTTGGAAGAAGCATTCATGTGTGAATTTACATTTCTGACTGAACTTTTTTCCCTTTCCAGTAAATCAGGAGGACTTCCTCTCCATCATGACCGGAGAATCGTGATGAGGAGTTCTATCGAACGCTGAGGACTCGCGGGTCGTCCGCATTGTGAGAAGCTGAGTGACCGAACATCTGTCATGCAGGTGTGTCCATGAAGGTAAACACACGTGGCGGCTTCCTCCTGAGCGTCCGGCGTCGGACTGGAATCAGTCCCTGGCCTTTTGGTTTGTACTCGATTCGACACGCGAAAGGATCCGACTTCTGCTGCAGTCAGTCCGTCCTCAAGATGCTGAAATCATGCTGCTCTTTAATTCAGATGTACTCCAAGATGATTCTCTCTTAACCCTCATGTTGTCTTCATGTTGCCCTCATGTTGTCTTCATGTTGCCCTCATGTTGTCCTCATGTTGCCCTCATGTTGTCCTCATGTTGCCCTCATGTTGCCCTCATGTTGCCCTCATGTTGCCCTCATGTTGCCCTCATGTTGCCCTCATGTTGTCCTCATGTTGTCTTCATGTTGTCTTCATGTTGCCCTCATGTTGTCCTCATGTTGTCCTCATGTTGCCCTCATGTTGCCCTCGTGTTGCCCTCGTGTTGCCCTCGTGTCGTCCTCGTGTCGTCCTCATGTCGTCCTCATGTCGTCCTCATGTCGTCTTCATGTCGTCTTCATGTCGTCTTCATGTTGTCCTCATGTTGCCTTCATGTTACCTTCATGTTGCCCTCATGTTGTCTTCATGTTGTCTTCATGTTGTCTTCATGTTGCCCTCATGTTGCCCTCATGTTGCCCTCATGTTGCCTTCATGTTGTCTTCATGTTGCCCTCATGTTGTCCTCATGTTGCCCTCATGTTGTCCTCATGGTGTCTTCATGGTGTCTTCATGGTGTCTTCATGTTGTCTTCATGTTGCCCTCATGTTGCCCTCATGTTGCCCTCATGTTGCCCTCATGTTGCCCTCATGTTGTCTTCATGTTGCCCTCATGTTGCCCTCATGTTGCCCTCATGTTGCCCTCATGTTGTCCTCATGTTGTCTTCATGTTGTTCTCATGTTGTCCTCATGTTGTCCTATATCAATGTTCTTTTTAATTCCCCAAATAACATGATTGATTCCACACAACGCTCTTTGCCAAGTACAAATCTCTACTTTCATTAATTTTGGGGCGTCTTATTCAATTTTATAGCATTTGAAACCAAATTGAAGTGTTTTTGAAATAGTATTGAGAGTAAAAGTTGACATATTCCAGTCTGTGATTATCATCAACATCCATTCCTTTAATTTTAGTCTCAATAATTCATAATTTCTGCTTTTCCTACTCCAGCATCAGGTATAATTTCCTATAAATGAGGTTTGACCACAAATTCCAAAAATAACTGTGAAACAAGGTAATAAGTTAGTGTTACGTAGTGTTAAACGTCAAAAAAAGGGACAAAAACGTAAGAAAAAGTTGAAAATATCGATATAAAGTGTTTGATTTTGAATTTTGAAGGGCAGACAACACAAGGGTTAATAGAGAACATGGATCAAATAACTGCTGGTGGGGGTATAAAATAGTAAAATATAAGTGAGTTGTTTCATGCTGTGGGGCAGTGTTTCTCAAATGGGGGCACACAGACCCCTAGAGGTCCTTTGTAGTACTGCAGGGGGTCATGAGGTGTCATGCATAATTCCTAAGATTATTACTTAACCCTCATGTTGTCCCTGGATCAAATTGACCCATTTTCAGTTGATTTTTATTTTTTTGTCACAATAAATGGGCCGTTGAAATAAGCGCTGAAAATGTCAACATTAAAAAATATTTTAATTGGAAACAAAAACACCCAAAACATAAAAATAAGCACCCACAACATTAAAAAAGTGACAAAAATGTGTGCTAATATATTAAAAAATATGTTTGTTTTTTCATGGTTGATGGGAAGACAACACAATGGTTAATAACATAATACCGAATGAAATGTAGCATTTAAATGTGTTTTTCTTTACGAGGCTGTTGTTAGCGCTGTGTTGTACTTCTTTATTCAGACTGCTTGTACGTGCAGATTACCGAGCGTGAATGTTTTAATGTGCTTTTCATTTTGTATGAAATAAATCGGTTTGCCAGCCAATCTTTTTTTAACACTTTATTCATGAGTTTTAGTTCACGTCCGTACGTAAGCCTGAAGCTTTTATGCCATTGAGGGGCTGCTAGACGGACTTAAAGGGTAACTACCGTTTTTTTCAACCTGGACTTTATATTCCTGTGTTTATGTATCCAAGTGGCTGATGGGAAACAGGCTACAATGTAAGTTAATTAGGCAATTGTTAAGCTTGTTTTTACCATCACAGAAGTGCTGGTTTTGTCCCTGACAGGCTCAGATTATTATTATTTATTATATATTATTATAAATATTATTATATTAATATAAGTGTCTGACAACATTATGGAAAGGATTTCTAAGGAGGTCGACCTTTCTGTTAAAGATTAAAATCCTTTCTAAAACATAAAAACAGCCACGAAATTACGTCGGCTAAACCCACCAGAGTCCATGTAAATAAATAGTGATTTTAGCATCGTAAGGTACACTTCATTCAAAGTCGACAGAAACCAAATAACACTACAAAAAGCCGTTTTGGGTCGTCTTTCCACTTCTCCAACCATCACAACTGTAGTTTTGGTTTAAATGATCACATAGTTTACTGATTACATGTGAAACTATGTTGGCGCCATACACGCTAAAAGTATTGCTTTTTTAAATGGAGTCTGGTGGGATTTTAGAGCTGTTTCTGGTTAAACTGAAAGGTCTCAGATGTTTTTTTAAGGTCTATCTCTGTAGGGATCCTACATAATACATGAACATAATGCTGTCAGACACTGTGTGTGTGTGTGTGTGTGTGTGTGTGTGTGTGTGTGTGTGTGTGTACCCGTAGCCTTTTCCTTTAAGGCAGAGATCTTCAACAAGGGGTCCGGGACCCCTGCTTAAGGGCCTCCATGAAGTTGACATTTGAGTTTTTTTAGTAAAGTAGCTTAATCCTCCTTTTGTCCTCTGGTCAAATTTAACCTGTTTTTATATAAAGACATATGGGATAACCAAATTGCCCAAAAATATCACAGATGGTTTCATACATAAAACCGACTGTGATTACCCATCAACAAACATTTCTCTCATCCAAAAGTGCCCTTATTTTGCCCTTTTTTCTGGGATTTGGGGTTATTTTGTGTCTCTACCAAGTATGGATCTGTTATTATATATTATATATTATATATGTGTTGTCAGTTTGTCCCATTTTGCAGCGATAACATTGAAGATGAACAAACAGATGAAACGGATGTTGACAAAGTTTCGTTTTGGGACATTATGTGAGGGTTAACTTCTCCTACAGATCTCCCACCGTGGTCAGAAAGAACAGAGGACGGACACACACACACACACACACACACACACACACACACACACACACACACACACACACACACACACACACACACCGTGGTCTAAAAGAACAAGGGAGACACTTTATCTCACTATGACTCTCGCTACTCGCTCTGAAGATTATCACCGTCACTGACACTCGCTCTACCACGCACACAGACACACACACCACACAGACACACACAGACACACACACCACACACACACACACACACAGACACGCACACATGCTGGTCCTGATTACCCACAGTTCAAAGCGTTGGGACGTTTCCCGCGGAGACCACCGGGAAATCTGGAAACTACAAAGGTAAACAACAGCCCGCCACACGACCACGGAGCGGACCCGTGGTCCAGCTTGTAGAAGAAAGGAGGGATCAGACCGCCGTCTCCTGGGCCTCGGCCGCGGGGAGAGCAACACACTTAAAATGAAAACACCCAAACGGGCAAGTCTTTGTTATTAAATGTCGCCATGGTAACGTGTGATCAGGTGGAGTGCTGTCCCAATCCCATTTCTACCTCTCTGAGCCCATGTGGCATTGTTCTTGTATTTTATCCTATTATTATTATTATTATTATTATTATTATTATTATTACATGTATATTGTATCCTAGTATTTCATTTATATTTATATTCTGTGCTGTGTGACTGATTTTGCTGCTGTAACACTATAATTTCCCATTTTATTGGGATCAATAAATATCTATCTATCCATCTATCCATCTATCTATCTATCATCTAGACATCCATCTATCTCTCTATCTATCTATCTATCTATCTATCTATCTCTCTAGACATCTATCCATCCATCTCTCTATCTATCTATCTATCTATCTATCTATCTATCCATCTATCTTTCTTCCTTCCTCCCTTCCTTCCTTCCTTCCTTCCTTCCTGGTATACTTCAGCCGTCCACCAGAGGGAGGCATTCAACCATGACTGTTCTCAAAGCCTAGTGTAAGTTATGATGTCACCCAACAGCTGATCAGAAACTATAGTCTCACTACCAGTGTTTCCCTCGGTTTGTGGGAGACTTAGGTACACATATAGTCTTTCCTTCCTTCCTTCCTTCCTTCCTTCCTTCCTTCCTTCCTTCCTTCCTTCCTTCCTTCCTTCCTTTTTTTCAACGTTTCAAAGGCTGACTTTGCTGTATTTGTTCCTCTTTATAACTTCTTTCTCTACCAAAAATGTGACCTTTTTGTCGCCTTCTTTGGACCCCTTCCTTCCTTCCTTCCTTCCTTCCTTCCTTCCTTCCTTCCTTCCTTCCTTCCTTCCTTCCTTCCTTCCTTCCTTCCTTTCTTTCTTCCTTCATTTTTTCAAGTTAGTTTTCATTTTTTGCCACTTTTGTCGACCTATTGTTGCCTTGATTCCGTATGGGGTACGTGTCCTTCCTTCCTTCCTTCCTTCCTTCCTTCCTTCCTTCCTTCCTTCCTTACAGGAAGTCTACTGTCCTTTTATCCAAGTTTGTCTTTTTTCAAAGTCTTTTCTTTTGCTTTTTGTGACGTTTCAGTCGTTTGAAAACAAATGTCCCTTTTGTCGACCTATTGTTGCCTCACTTCCTTCTTTCTATTGTGTATTTTATTTTATTAAAAGTTTTTGTTCCCTTTTTTCAGTATCATTTAAATATTAGTCAGTTATAAGGCGGTTCAGTAAATCTATCTCTGACATCGCTGTTGTTCCTCCTTTCTTTCTGCTCTTTTTTCCAATTTTGTTGTTTTTTTTCGAACTTTTTATTGTTATTTTTTAATTTGTCCCTTTTTTTGTTGTCACTTTCTGAATTTTGTTTTTTACCTATTCTCGCCTTCCTTCCTTTTTTCTACTGTTGTTTCTTTTTTCTTTTATTTGCCACTTTTGTCGACCTATTGTTCCTTTTTCTATCGTCTTTTTCTACATTTTTGTTGCTTTTTTGTGAAGGTTTTGCCACTTTTTTTGTTGTTTTTTCAACAGCATTTAAATGTTTTCAGTCGACTTGTTCAGTAAATCCATCTCTGACATCGCTGTGCTGTTCCTCTTTATATAATCTTTATTTTTCTATCATAAATGATTCACGCTGGTCATGGGGTACTTGGCTTTAAAAACCCCAATTTAAAGGGGGAACATTATTGAAACAAGTTTGAGAACAACTGGTCTAACTAAGAAGTCTGGAAACTAAGAAACAATCATATCAACAAATAAAGTAACCGCGTCACAAGATAAAAAAAAGAAACTTTTTACTAAAACCACAATCCTAACAGGAGAACGCAGAGAAACGCTGTATGATGATGAGGATGATGAGGATGACGAGGATGACGAGGATGTATATGTTGAAGTAATGAAGCGACTGTCACACTGAGCTCCCGACAGAGACACAATCCGGAGCTCCCTGTTATTTGTCTCCCCGCAGACCTCTAACGTATTGATTAAGATGAAGGTTTGTTAGATGAAAACATCTGTCTGAGGCCCCGGGTGGTGTTGGTGGTGGTGGTGGTGGTGGTGGTGGAGGAGGAGGAGGAGGAGGAGGAGGAGGAGGAGGAGGAGGAGGAGGAGGAGGAGGAGGAGGAGGAGGAGGAGGGTTAGCTAACCCGATAACCCGAGCCAATCACACAATGACAGAGCAGAGGACTCTGTGGTTTCTCTCCCGTGTAATAAGAGGTTTGACGTTTCTCAGGGGGGAAAAATGAAAGTGATGCCGTAATAAGAGGCTAAGACACACACACACACAGAGACGCACACACCGAGACATACACACAGAGACATACATACATACACACACACAGAGACGCACACACACACACAGAGACGCACACACACACACAGAGACGCACACATGCAGAGACACACACACAGAAACATTCATACAGTACACGCACAGAGACACACACACACAGAAACATACATAAAGTACACGCACAGAGACACACACACAGAAACATACATAAAGTACACGCACAGAGACACACACACAGAAACATTCATACAGTACACGCACAGAGACACACACACACAGAAACATTCATACAGTACACGCACAGACACACACACAGAAACATACATACAGTACACGCACAGAGACACACACACAGAAACATTCATACAGTACACGCACAGAGACACACACACACAGAAACATACATAAAGTACACGCACAGAGACACACACACAGAAACATTCATACAGTACACGCACAGAGACACACACACACAGAAACATTCATACAGTACACGCACAGACACACACACAGAAACATACATACAGTACACGCACAGAGACACACACACAGAAACATACAGTGGTGTGAAAAAGTGTTTGCCCCCTTCCTCATTTCCTGTTCCTTTGCATGTTTGTCACACTTAAGTGTTTCGGAACATCAAACCAATTTAAACAATAGTCAAGGACAACACAAGTAAACACAAAATGCAATTTGTAAATGAAGGTGTTTATTATTAAAGGTGAAAAAAAATCCAAACCATCATGGCCCTGTGTGAAAAAGTGATTGCCCCCCTTGTTAAAACATACTATAACTGTGGTTGTCCACACCTGAGTTCAATTTCTCTAGCCACACCCAGGCCTGATTATTGCCACACCTGTTCACAATCAAGGCATCACTTAAATAGGAGCTGCTTGACACAGTAAGGTCCACCAGAAGATCCTTAAAAGCTACACATCATGCCGAGACCCAAAGAAATTCAGGAACAATTGAGAAAGAAAGTAATTGAGATCTATCAGTCTGGAAAGGGTTATAAAGCCATTTCCAAAGCTTTGGGAATCCAGCAAACCACAGTGAGAGCCATTATCCACAAATGGCGAAGACATGGAACAGTGGTGAACCTTCCCAGGAGTGGCCGGCCGCCCAAAATTACCCCAAGAGCGCAGCGACGACTCATCCAAGAGGTCACAGAAGACCCCACAACAACGTCCAAAGAACTGCAGGCCTTACTTGCCTCAGTTAAGGTCAGCGTTCATGCCTCCACCATCAGGAAAAGACTGGGCAAAAATGGCCTGCATGGCAGAGTTCCAAGGAGAAAACCACTGCTGAGCAAAAAGAACATCAAAGCTCGTCTCAATTTCTCCACAACACATCTTGATGATCCCCAAGACTTTTGGGACAACATTCTGTGGACCGATGAGACAAAAGTGGAACTCTTTGGAAGGTGTGTGTCCAAGTATATCTGGCGTAGAAGGAACACTGCATTTCATAAAAAGAACATTATACCAACAGTAAAATATGGTGGTGGTAGTGTGATGGTCTGGGGCTGTTTCACACACAGAAACATACATAAAGTAGACGCACAGACACACACACCCTCAAACACAGTGACATACTGTACATACACCTGCAGAGACACACGCAGAGACATACATACACACACGCACGCAGAGACACACACACACAGGCAGAGACATACATATACCCGCAGAGACACACACACACACACATGCAACAGACGCACACGCAGTAGATGCACACACGCAACAGACGTACACACTTATGCTTCCAGTGGTGGAAGATGTATTTGGATCCTTTACTTAAGTAAAAATACTAATCACACAGAGACAGACACACACACACACAGACAGACACACACACACAGAGACACACACAGACACATACGCAACACACTCGGAGGTGGAGGAAGTATTCAAATTCTTTACCTAAGTAAAAGTACCAATACTACATGAAAATACTGCATTGAAAACTGGGTTTCAAACTTTGTTTGAGTGCTCTGATATCGACTAATTTGCCTTTTTAATGACTGTCATGTCAGTCCTGTTCATTAAAAAGTATTTTACACAAACATTTTAGGGGTCATTTCCCCGATGTGAGTCGAGTGCAGATTTGAGTCGCGCATGCCTCACTTTGCAACAAGTAGCATCTTGCGTCTTTATAACTACCCAAAATAACATTTAATGACCATGAATTCCAAAAATAGGTGTAAAACTAGTAGTAAATTGGTGTTAGTGGTGTTTACACATGGGAATGAAAAGAAAGTGTCAAACGTCAAAGAATTAGCCAAAAAACATGGAAAAAAAGCGTCAAAAGTGTCGGAAAAAAGTGTTTATGTATAGTTTTGACCCAGCAAGTGCTCGGTCGAATGGAAGAGACAACACAAGGCTCAAATGTACCAAAGGACAATACTGCAAACAAAACATTTACATTTAATCAAGTAAAAGTTCAAGTACATATATTTTAAAAAATCCCTCAAAGAGACACAACACGTTTGGGGAAATTGCTTCTTCTTCTTTTACATGTAACATCTTCTTGAGGACAGTCGCCTAAACCCACCACCAAATGCACCTAAGTCTTTCAAAAACCTGAGGACAACATGAGGACAACATGAGGACAACATGAAGACAACATAAAGACAACATGAAGACAACATGAGGGAAACATGAAGACAACATGAGGACAACATGAAGACAACATGAAGGCAACATGAAGACAACATGAGGACAACATGAAGACAACATAAGGACAACATGAGGACAACATGAGGGCAACATAAGGACAACATGAAGACAACATGAAGACAACATGAGGACAACATGAAGACAACATGAGGACAACATGAAGACAACATGAAGACAACATGAGGACAACATGAAGACAACATGAGGGCAACGTGAGAACAACATGAAGACAACATAAAGACAACATGAAGACAACATGAAGACAACATGAGGGCAACATGAAGACAACATGAGGACAACATGAAGACAACATAAAGACAACATGAAGACAACATGAAGACAACATGAGGGAAACATGAAGGCAACATGAAGGCAACATGAAGACAACATGAAGACAACATGAGGACAACATGAAGACAACATAAGGACAACATGAGGACAACATGAGGGCAACATAAGGACAACATGAAGACAACATGAAGACAACATGAGGACAACATGAGGACAACATGAAGACAACATGAAGACAACATGAAGACAACATGAGGGCAACATGAGGACAACATGAAGACAACATGAAGACAACATGAGGACAACACGAAGACAACACGAAGACAACATGAGGGCAACATGAAGACAACATGAAGACAACATGAAGACAACATGAGGGCAACATGAAGACAACATGAAGACAACATGAGGGCAACATGAAGACAACATGAAGACAACATGAAGACAACATGAAGACAACATGAAGACAACATGAGGACAACATGAAGACAACATGAAGACAACATGAAGACAACATGAGGGCAACATGAAGACAACATGAAGACAACATGAAGACAACATGAAGACAACATGAGGGTTAAATCTGAGCGTGCACGACTCACATCGGGGAGTTACAACCCCCAAAGAAAACACAAATGACCAAAAAGAGACTACAAAAAGAAGCAAAATCCCTCAAAGAGACACAACACGTTTGGGGACATTGCTTCTTCTGGTTTTAACCGTAACATTTTCGCCTAAACCCACCACCAAATGCACCAAAGTCTTTCAAAATGAACCAGAGGGAAACCACGGGTGTGTTGTCAGGCTGAAGGTTGATAATCAGAAGCTGCATCTGGTCCGAGATCAGAGACAGACATCACGACCTGCCCTTGCACTAACACATGCTCAGCTGTTGGTCCAGAGCAACACACGCTCCAGAAATAACCCGGCCCGGTTCCTCCCCAGTTACAACCTCGCCCCCCGGTGGTTTCCACTCTGCCACACTGTGTGCTCCTAATCATGTGTGTTGATGAGACTTATGAGGCTATAAATACATCCGTCTGGCTCTGGCGGACCTCGCCGGGCTCTGATTGCTCCAGTCATTAGCATACAGGCGAAGACGGTTTGGAACCGAGACGTCCAACTCCGGGGAGTTTCCTGTCTCTGGGTCACGTGGGCTCTTTAGGAGACTAGCAGCTGGTCCTGAGTGTGTTGATTCCAGCAGTTCTCACTAAAATAATATGACAATAATTTGTTTTATTGTCACAACAGAAATATGACAACAATATGTTTCCCTAGCATTGGTTATTTGTAGTTATTTAGGGGTCCAAGCCCGAGGATGCGGGGACCGCAGGACCAGCAAAGCACTCGCGGTTCACACAGCAGGGCTGTGGAACCCTATTGTTCTTCTAAGGGTTCTTCTTCTCCATTATTATTCTTCTCCGCGTAAACCCCCGCTGCAGCCTAAACCGTGCACGGTGGCGGTGTGCCATTTTCAGGACTGGTCTAAAACTCTGCAAAGACCTCAGCCCCTTCTACCACTAGGTGGCGCTATAGCAGAAAAAAACACTTTTGGCCCTATAACTCCCAAACCGTACATCAGAAATGTAAGATCTTACAACACAAAGAAGCTAATGTTCGTGAACGCCCTAACAGAAAACTCAAATGACCACAGAGACCCAAAACGACCCAAAGAAAACACAAAAGACTCAGCAGGTCCTGAGTGTGTTGAGTCCAGCGGGAGAAGTGAACGTGAACACAGTAGTCACCAAAGTAGATATTGGACCCGTTCTCCACAAGCCACATGTCTCCAGAACATTCTCACACTCAAATGGCATTTTTCAGACGGACGCATCAGGAGAAAATTAACTTTGTTTGAGACGTGCTTCTGTCTCAGGGCCGAACTCTCGCGAGATCTTACAACACAGAGAAGCTAACGTTCGGTAACACCCTAACAAAACCAATCTCCGGGATGCTAAGGTGTAAATATCTAAGAACATATTAACACAGAGACCCAAAACAACCCCAAAGAGAACACAAATGACCACAGAGACCAAAAACAACCCCAAAGAAAATACAAATGACCACAGAGAACACAAATGACCACAGAGACCCAAAACAACCCCAAAGAGAACACAAATGACCACAGAGACCCAAAACAACCCCAAAGAAAACCCAAATGACCACAGAGACCCAAAACAACCCCAAAGAGAACACAAATGACCACAGAGACCCAAAACAACCCCAAAGAGAACACAAATGACCACAGAGACCAAAAACAACCCCAAAGAAAATACAAATGACCACAGAGAACACAAATGACCACAGAGACCCAAAACAACCCCAAAGAGAACACAAATGACCACAGAGACCCAAAACAACCCCAAAGAAAACACAAATGACCACAGAGACCCAAAACAACCCCAAAGAGAACACAAATGACCACAGAGACCCAAAACAACCCCAAAGAAAACACAAATGACCACAGAGACCCAAAACAACCCCAAAGAAAACACAAATGACCACAGAGACCCAAAACAACCCCAAAGAAAACACGTGACCACAGAGACCCAAAACAACCCCAAAGAGAACACAAATGACCACAGAGACCCAAAACAACCCCAAAGAAAACACAAATGACCACAGAGACCCAAAACAACCCCAAAGGGAACACAAATGACCACAGAGGCCCAAAACAACCCCAAAGAAAACACGTGACCACAGAGACCCAAAACAACCCCAAAGAGAACACAAGTGACCACAGAGACCCAAAACAACCCCAAAGGGAACACAAATGACCACAGAGACCCAAAACAACCCCAAAGAGAACACAAATGACCACAGAGACCCAAAACAACCCCAAAGGGAACACAAATGACCACAGAGACCCAAAACAACCCCAAAGAGAACACAAATGACCACAGAGACCAAAAACAACCCCAAAGAGAACACAAATGACCACAGAGACCCAAAACAACCCCAAAGAGAACACAAATGACCACAGAGACCAAAAACAACCCCAAAGACAACACAAATGACCACAGAGACCAAAAACAACCCTAAAGAGAACACAAATGACCACAGAGACCCAAAACAATCCAAAATGAACCAAATGAACACCACAGTTACCATAGTAACTACAATATTCAAGACCATACAACATCATAATTGATCCGTGTCTTTGTATTTAGCGTCTCCCTGGTAACCAGAGTCCCAGTTCAGCTCTTGTGTCCAGCTGACAGTCATTAGGCGAAGTTATGCCGACCAGGGGACACTTACCCTCCGACCCCCCCGACCCCTCCGACCCCCCGACCCGCCCCGATGCAAGCCGACCTGACCGGGGAGGACCATTTGGTTTGACCCACAGGCGTAGATTTAAGGGGGGGGGAGTGGGGATGCAGGGGTTATATATCTCTCCCCCAGTATGTAGAAGAAGTAGATTTGTCCCACTCAGAACATATGAAAGACAACCCACTCCCCAAATGAGGAAAAACCCGTTCAGGGGGTTCAAAACGTACAGAAAACAGGAACTGTGTGTACATCGGAGGAGTTAGAAAACACAACAGGAAGTGAAGATGTAGATGCTATTACATAAAGAATAACACGTGTGATGTGTTGAATGTGCAGAATTGAGAATGTTAAATTCCTCATAAATAAAGACATTTGCACCATATAAAAAAATGGCATTCCTAAAAAAAAGCACGTGTGATGTAGTAAATGCAGAAAAGTTCAGAAACAATCGAGTTCTCTTGTCCTCATGTTGTCCTCATGTTGTCCTCATGTTGTCTTCATGTTGTCTTCATGTTGTCCTCATGTTGTCTTCATGTTGTCTTCATGTTGTCCTCATGTTGTCTTCATGTTGTCTTCATGTTGTCCTCATGTTGTCTTAGTGTTGTCCTCATGTCGTCCTCATGTTGTCCTCAAGTTGTCCTCATGTTGTCTTCATGTCGTCCTCATGTTGTCCTCATGTCGTCCTCATGTTGTCCTCATGTCGTCCTCATGTTGTCCTCATGTCGTCCTCATGTTGTCCTCATGTTGTCCTCATGTTGTCCTCATGTTGTCTTCATGTTGTCCTCATGTTGCCCTCATGTTGTCCTCATGTTGCCCTCATGTTGCCCTCATGTTGTCCTCATGTTGTCCTCATGTTGTCTTCATGTTGTCTTCATGTTGTCTTCATGTTGCCCTCATGTTGTCTTCATGTTGTCCTCATGTTGTCTTCATGTTGTCTTCATGTTTTCCTCATGTTGTCTTCATGTTGTCCTCATGTTGTCCTCATGTTGTCCTCATGTCGTCCTCATGTTGTCCTCATGTTGTCCTCATGTTGTCTTCATGTTGTCTTCATGTTGCCCTCATGTTGCCCTCATGTTATCCTCATGTTGTCCTCATGTTGTCTTCATGTTGTCCTCATGTTGTCCTCATGTTGTCCTCATGTTGTCTTCATGTTGTCCTCATGTTGTCCTCATGTTGTCCTATATCAATGTTCTTTTTAATTCCCCAAAATAACATAATTGATTCCACACAACTAAAAAAAAAAGCACGTGTGATGTAGTAAATGTGCAGAAAAGTTCAGAAACAATCGAGAATGTTAATTTCCTCAGAAATAAAGACATTTGCACCACAAATTGTTGCATAAAAAATTGCCAAAAAGCAGGAAAATGAAGTGTTTGACGCTCAAAGTTTCGTTATGAACACCTGTTTCCTGGTGAAAGTCTGCTGCTGACAGTAATAACAACAACGTGGAATACAGACCAATTACAGTGCTTTGCATTGGAGGCTGTGTGTAATGCCTCATGAGAACAGCCTGTTTATATACAGTAGAGAAGGGTAACCCTCTTGGTGGAGACGGACACAGACGTGAGGAGGGAATGCCTCGAGACATGCTGAGGATTGTGGACTATGCGTGGCAGTTGGGTGAGGATAGATTAGTTTACACTCGCTCATGGCTTTCACAGTAACTGGATCTCTCCGGCTTCATCCGACCCGCACCGCACTGCACTCATCACACACTCCGTCAGCTGGAAGATGCCACGGTCTGTGTGAGAAAAGACAGAAACCAGAGTCATACTGTCAAGATTTAAGGTCGGGAGGTATTAACCCTCATGTTGTCCTCATGTTGTCTTCATGTTGTCTTCATGTTGTCCTCATGTTGTCTTCATGTTGTCCTCATGTTGTCTTCATGTTGTCTTCATGTTGTCCTCATGTTGTCTTCATGTTGTCCTCATGTTGTCCTCATGTTGTCATGTTGTCTTCATGTTGTCCTCATGTTGTCCTCATGTTGTCCTCATGTTGTCCTCATGTTGTCTTCATGTTGTCCTCATGTTGTCCTCATGTTGTCCTCATGTTGTCTTCATGTTGTCCTCATGTCTTCATGTTGTCTTCATGTTGTCCTCATGTTGTCCTCATGATGTCCTCATGTTGTCTTCATGTTGTCCTCATGTTGTCTTCATGTTGTCTTCATGTTGTCCTCATGTTGTCTTCATGTTGCACTCATGTTGTCCTCATGTTGTCCTCATGTTGTCCTCATGTCGTCTTCATGTTGTCTTCATGTTGTCCTCATGTCGTCCTCATGTTGTCTTCATGTCGTCCTCATGTTGTCCTCATGTTGTCCACATGTTGTCCTCATGTTGTCCTCATGCTGTCCTCATGTTGTCCTCATGTTGTCCTCATGTTGCCCTCATGTTGTCTTCATGTTGTCCTCATGTTGTCCTCATGTTGTCCTCATGTTGCCCTCATGTTGTCCTCATGTTGCCCTCATGTTGTCCTCATGTTGTCCTCATGTTGTCTTCATGTTGTCCTCATGGTGTCCTCATGTTGTCCTCATGTTGTCTTCATGTTGTCCTCATGTTGTCCTCATGTTGTCCTCATGTTGTCCTCATGTTGTCCTCATGTTGTCCTCATGTTGTCCTCATGTTGTCCTCATGTTGTCCTCATGTTGTCCTCATGTTGTCCTCATGTTGTCCTATATCAATGTTCTTTTTAATTCCCCAAAATAACATGATTGATTCCACACAACGCTCTTTGCCAAGTACAAATCTCCACTTTCATTAATTTTGGGGCGTCTTATTCAATTTTATAGCATTTGAAACCAAATTGAAGTGTTTTTGAAATAGTATTGAGAGTAAAAGTTGACATATTCCAGTCTGTGATTATCATCAACATCCATTCCTTTAATTTTAGTCTCAATAATTCCTAATTTCTGCTTTTCTAACTCAAACATTAGGTATAATTTCCTATAAATGAGGTTTATTGACCATAAATTCCAAAAATAACTAAAACTAAAGTTAATAAGTTAGTGTTACGTAGTGTTGAAAAGTGACAAACATTGAAAAAAAGGGACAAAAATGTAAGAAAAACTTAAAAACATTGATAAAAAGCGTTGATAAAAGTGTTGATTTTCAATTTTGACGGAAGACAACACGAGGATAAATAATAGTCAAAATATTTCATATTTTTTTATCTCAAGAATCACGTATAATTTCTTATAAATTACGTTTATTGACCATGAATTCCAAAAATAGGTGTAAAACTAGTAGTAAATTGGTGTTAGTGGTGTTTACACATGAAAAGAAAAGTGTCAAACGTCCAAACATTTGCCCAATAACATGGAAAAAAAGCATCAAAAGTGTCGGAAAAAAGTGTTTATGTATAGTTTTGACCCAGCAAGTGCTCGGTCGAATGGAAGAGACAACACAAGGCTCAAATGTACCAAAAGGACAATACTGCAAACAAAACACGCTCAAGTAAAAGTTCAAGTACATATTTTAAAAACTACGTTAAAAAGTACACAAATAAACTACTCAATTACAATAATGCTAGTAATTGTAACTCGTTACTTTTCTCCTGATGCAGTAAAAAGTGCAGTATTCCCCTCTGAGATGCAGTGGAGTAGAAGTATAAAGTAGCATAAAAAGAAAAGTACAACAACCTCAAATTTGTACTTAAAAAAATACATCAAAGTATAATTTGATTTTGAGCCATCGGACGAGGAAAAGAGCTCCTGTGAGTTATAGTTTACTAGAAGTTGAACAAAGGAGAAGGTGTGAAAACTTTGTGTTGCCAGTGATAATATTTTCCGGATCTTTCTCCACACACACACTCTCACACACACTCTCACACACACACACACTCTCACACACACACACACACACACACACACACACACACACACACATCTGGTTCCCATCTTCAGGACCAGCTTATTGCTTCTGTCGTCGCTTGTTTATGTGTCTCCACCTCCGCCAACTCTCCAGGATCTACAGAGACAGACGGCAGGCGTGGACGCACACACACACACACACACACACACACACACACACACACACACACACACACACACACACACACACAGGCGAACCCCAGCGCTGCGTTATACACTACACATGGACATGCACGCACACACGCATTCACGGACGCACGCACTCACACACACACACACACACACACTCTCACACACACACACACACACACACACACACACACACACACTCTCACACACACTCTCACACACACGCTCACATACACACACACTCACACACACACACACACACGCTCACACACACACTTGATTATGTCCGCTGTTCTCATGAAGCATTTGTACATATAGCTATGAAAAGTAAAACACTGTGATTGGTATTTTCTCCACGTCTTTATTACTGTCAGCAGCACGTCGACTGCACACAAACACACCAGGAAACAGGTGTTCATGTCCTGGAGAAGTTAAGGAGAAAACACAAGACTTTCACCAGGAAACAGGTGTTCATGTCCTGGAGAAGTTAAGGAGAAAACACAAGACTTTCACCAGGAAACAGGTGTTCATGTCCTGGAGAAGTTAAGGAGAAAACACAAGACTTTCACCAGGAAACAGGTGTTCATGTCCTGGAGAAGTTAAGGAGAAAACACAAGACTTTCACCAGGAAACAGGTGTTCATGTCCTGGAGAAGTTAAGGAGAAAACACAAGACTTTCACCAGGAAACAGGTGTTCATGTCCTGGAGAAGTTAAGGAGAAAACACAAGACTTTCACCAGGAAACAGGTGTTCATGTCCTGGAGAAGTTAAGGAGAAAACACAAGACTTTCACCAGGAAACAGGTGTTCATGTCCTGGAGAAGTTAAGGAGAAAACACAAGACTTTCACCAGGAAACAGGTGTTCATGTCCTGGAGAAGTTAAGGAGAAAACAGCAGTAGCTCAGTCAGAAGGGAGTTGGGCTGGGAACCGGAGGGTTGCTGGTTCAAGTCCCTCTACGGACCAAAGTATGGTGGTGGACTGGTAGCTGGAGAGGTGCCAGTTCATCTCCTGGGCACTGCCGAGGTGCTCTGGAGCAAGGCACCGAACCCCCAACTGCTCGGGGCACCTTTCCATTGGTAGCCCCCCACTCTGACATCACTCCATTAGTGCATGTATAGGACCTGAGCGTGTGTGTAGTTCAGGCCTGTGTGTAATAAAGGATTCATTATTATTATGAGGTTTTCAGTCAGATGATGGTTGAAGGTTTTTTTTGATGGTTGAAGGATCGCCATGTCAGCGTAAAACTGCCATAATTCAATTTCAGCCGACTTCCTGAAGACCGGATGAAGTACAAACAATCACTGTTAGCGTTTTCCTCTCTCCGTTTCACCCCCTTTTCCTCGAGTCTAAATGGTGCGAACAGGAACCTAAACAGCTTGTCGGGGGGGATTGGGAGAAGGTAAATGAACAGCGTATTTCTTTTTTTTCAGGCGGAGGTAAAGGGTGAATGCTAACCAACGGTGGGGAAATTAAAACACGTGAATGTAACGCACCGGAACATTTCTCACATTCCTCCGAGCCCGAAACGCTAACAACCTGCCCTGCGTCTCCGGCTGTGTGTGTTGAAGGAGGGAAATCATGCGCAGAATGTATTTTCAGGTGGAATTACCCTTCACGCTTCGACAGTTTCCTTTCCATCAGCAGCTCCTCGCTGACTGGAACTCCCTGACCTGCAGCCTGTCTGGACATCAGCTGCACACGAAGACACGTTTCATTATGAATATGCTCATTAATCAGTGTTTGTTAGGCATTGAACTCTGACCCTGCAGTCACACATGCTGCAGGAGACAGTGACACAGCGACAGGCTGCCATTCATTTTCAATGGGAGGGGCCGTTAGCTTATAATGTGAAAGGAATCACTCGAGAAAGTAACACCCAGCAGCTCGATTGACCTTTTTTTTTAGCTTCTTTTAGCTTATTGTTGGTTTTACAGAACACGTATTTTACATATTGACTCGGATGTTAAATATATAAAAGGTTTGGATCCTGCTTTCAGAAATAAAAGTTTGCTGCTAAAAGTCCTGCTAAAAGTTTGGACCACTCGCAGGGACGGGGAACGACTGTAGATGACGAGCTAGCCGCTAACGAGCTAGCCTGCCGGGGACAGTCTACTTCTAGTCTGCGAGAGACGCGATGGGGGGGGGGGAATCGAGGAAATGTGTTTTAGAGAAATGAGACATCCTTTCCTCTGAAGAGTGAATTTCGTCAGCTGTGTGGGCGGAGCTAGCAGCGTCTTTCAGCTGCACGTCTACCAGGAAGGCTGCTCTCTGTATCCTCGCTCATAGCTTCTCAGAGATCCTTCCTCCATCCTCGCTCATAGCTTCTCAGAGATCCTTCCTCCATCCTCGCTCATAGCTTCTCAGAGATCCTTCCTCCATCCTTGCTCACAGCTTCTCAGAGATCTTTCCTCCGTCCTCGGTCCTCAGATATCTATCCTCCGTCCTAGCTCATAGCTGCTCAGAGATCCATCCTCGGTCCTCAGATATCTATCCTCCGTCCTTGCTCCTTGCTCATAGCTCCTCAGAGATCCTTCCTCCATCCTCGCTCATAGCTCCTCAGAGATCCTTCCTTCATCCTCGGTCCTCAGATATCCATCCTCTGTCCTTGCTCCTCGCTCGTAGGTCCTCAGAGATCCATCCTTCGTCCTTTCTCCTCGCTCATACTGTAGCTCCTCCGAAATCCATCCTCCGTCACTTGTCCTCGCTCGTAGGTCCTCAGAGATCCCTCTTCCATCCTCACTCATAGGACATGAACAACTGTTTCCTGGTGAAAGTCTGGTGTTTTCTCCTTAACTTCTCCAGGACATGAACTACACTCCCCCTCTTTTAAACCCTGTGTTTTAGGACCCAAACCCCCCCTCCCTCCTCCCTCCAACCTCCTCCCTTCGAGGATCTTCACGCAGCAGTCAACGTGCTGCTGACAGTCATAAATATGTGGAATAAATACTGATCACAGAGCTTTATTTTTCAGAGCTATATGTACAAACAGCCTGTTTAGCATCCATGCTACAAACATTTGCCTGTTTCCTGTATATTCGGTTCAAATGTCCCCCCACGTTTGGATGGAAACCGGATCTATGGGAGCATCACGGTCTCGTATGACCTAACCCAGAGCGATGTGTGTGTGTGTGTGTGTGTGTGTGTGTGTGTGTGTGTGTGTGTTGTTTCTGGGCTTTTCAGTGACTCAACCACATTTCTGCGATGATATTTCGACGGATTCTTAGATCCTGGAAGTCAACCTAAAGCCTGTGGCTCTCCCCTCCACGCCTCGCTGTGACGGGAGCGGACAGCTGGGGGTAATCCTCGGGCCCAGCAGATGCTCGCTGTGCAGATATGTAGGACACGCTTGCAGGTTTGATCTCTCTCTCTCTCTCTCTCTCTCTCTCTCTCTCTCTCTCTCTCTCTCTCTCTCTCTCTCTCTCTCTCTCTCTCTGGATGTAATGTGTAGAGCCACTTGGTCTTTGGTTCAGTAATCCTGGGCTCTTACACCGAGGCCCACGGAGGCCTGAGTGTCAGCAACACATTTTTTTCTCTCCCACACACACACACACACACACACACACACACACACACACACACACACACACACACACACACACACACACACACACATATGAAACACACACATGCAACATCACCGACACCCCAGAGCTAAATATACAGTGAGTGACAACGACAGGTGAAAGGACTCCTCCACAGATCGGCAGCTCGGACACAGGAGGTCACTGAGTGTGTGTGTGTGTGTGTGTGTGTGTGTGTGTGTGTGTGTGTGTGTGTGTGTGTGTGTGTGAGAGCGTCAGGGTCTGATGATTGTAGGCTACCTCCGCTCATTGCGGACTGAGCTCAGATCCGAACGCAGCCCAGTCCTCTGGGCCCCCCCCCCTCTTCTTTAAGCCAGCTGGCCTGGCTTAATAGCACTTCTTTCTTTATTTCTTTAACTTTACTTTTTTCTTCTACTTCTTCTTCTTTTATTTATTTTTTATTAAAAAAAGAGGCTTTCTTGTTTGATACAAGGGACTGACTGATCCAAACCCACAGCTGGAGCTGCAGGGGAGCTTCCAGGTGAAGAAGAAGCACTGGTGAGTTTTTAAAATTTTGAATTATTTTCTTTACAGTGTCTCATGGTAACAGGACTTCTCTCAGGACACTTCACAGACACAGTAGGTCTAGACCACACTCTTTAATTTACCAAGACACAACAATTCCCCCCAAGAGCAAGCATTTGGTGGCAGGGAAAACCTTCCTTTATACAGGCAGACCCGGACTGTGTGGGGGGGGGCGCTGCCGGACAGACGGACGGATGGACGGGTGATGCATTATGGGTCTTTATCGCTTCAGAAAACTTGGAATATTTGTGGAGGAAAGAGCAAAACGTGTTTACGAGACAGCAACACAAGTTGTAGATGTTTGTTTATCTCTTCCAGAAGAAGAAGCAGAAGTTTAGCAGCTGGTTGCTTCTGTTTTTAAATCTATTTTGTTTCCTACTCACGGCTTTTATTCAACACACTTCAACAATCTGTTATGTCGATGATTCTGATTTCATGAAGAGCTGTGTGTGTGTGTGTGTGTGTGTGTGTGTGTGTGTGTGTGTGTGTGTCTCTCTGTGTGTATATGTGTGTGTGTGTGTGTGTGTGTGTGTGTGTGTCTCTGTGTGTCTTTCTTGTTGATGAACTGAGTTAGGTTGTTATAAATGTGTGTTGTGCTTTGTGTGTGTGTGTGTGTGTGTGTGTGTGTGTCTTTCTCTGTGTGTGTGTGTGTGTGTGTGTCTTTCTCTGTGTGTGTGTGTGTGTGTGTGTGTGTTTCTCTGTGTGTGTGTGTGTGTGTGTGTGTGTGTGTTTCTCTGTGTGTTTGTGTGTGTGTGTGTGTGTGTGTGTGTTTCTGTGTGTGTGTGTGTGTGTGTGTGTGTGTGTGTGTGTGTGTGTGTGTGTGTGTGTGTGTGTGTGTGTGTGTGTGTGTGTGTGTGTGTGTTTCTGTGTGTGTGTGTGTGTGTGTGTGTGTGTGTGTGTGTGTGTGTGTGTGTGTGTGTGTGTGTGTTTCTGTGTGTGTGTGTGTGTGTGTGTGTGTGTGTGTGTGTGTGTGTGTGTGTGTGTTGTACGAATGGTTTCAATGCTAGATCTGAGTTATGTTGTTATAAATGTCTGAAATGTAATTTTGTAATATTGCTTTTTGAGTTTTGCCGGCTGGGACGAGCACAAAATATTTACCTGCTAAAGCTGCAGTTTGGATTCAATATTTGTTATTTTTTTGTAATATTTTACAATAACATTCAGATTTTATTCCTCTTTTTAGTCAACTTAAGCATGGGTTCCTATACTATATATATATATATATATATATATATATATATATATATATATATATATATATATATATATATATATATATATATATATATATATATATATATATATATATATATATATATATATATATATATATATGTATATATATATGTATATATATATATATATATATATGTATATATATATATACTCATGAGCAGCACTGACACATGATAATAAACAGATATTAAAGTTAGGGCTGTAATCAAGTCCACCTTTGTCGAGTCCAAGACAAGTCCAAGACCAGGACTTGTCGAGTCCGAGTCAAGACCGCGTCCAAAGAGGTTTGAGTCTAAGTCAAGACCGAGTCCAGGACAGGATAAAAGGTCTTATGCATGACAGTATCAAGACAATAATTTTGGGTTTCACTTTCCCTCCAATATTATTATCAACATAATAAAGACACCTGGACTCGGTCCAGACCAGAAGCCATATCTGGCAAGACCAGTGGCCGAGACAAGTCCGAGACCTATAGAAAAACGGTCTTGAGTCCAAGACCGGACTGGAGTCCTACAGCCCTGTTTAAAAGTATTCTTCTAAAACTCAACAAACTGCATGTTGAGTTTAAAACATATGAATCATGAAATCATTCCCAACTTTCTCTTATTGAACTAAATGAACGTTGATTTGAACACAAAAGGCAGAACTTTTGCGATGTGTTGATTGCGGCCAGTTGATATCGCGATAATGATTTAAAAAAAAAAAGAGAATACTGTTTATTCAACATTATTGAATGAACAAAGATGAAGTGAAAGGAAAGCTGCACTTCTAGCCGCCGCCACTGAGAGGCGCTGCTGCACACGATCTCTGGAGACCAGGGACCTGTTGGAAACATGAATAAAAACCCAAATATTGTCTGTCTGTGTGTCTGTGTGTGTGTGTGTGTGTGTGTGTGTGTGCGCGTGTGTGTGTGTGTGTGTGTGTGTGTGTGTGTGTGATCAGGAAATGTAGTTAAAGTATTAAAAGTAAAGATGAATCCTCCCGTTGTAGAAAGAGTAAAGGATCCAATCAGCTGTTTAATGACATCATCATCTCAGCTGGACCTGGAGCCGTTATATTGTTGCTATGGTTACTTTATATTCTTAATGTGGAAAGTAACTAGTAACTAAAGTAACTGGTAACTAAAGCTGTCAGATGAATGTAACGGAGAAGTAGAAAGTAAAATGAAATAAAAGACTCGAGTAAAGTACAAGTACCTCAACATCTGGACTGGGGTACAGTATCTAGCAAGGGCGTAACTTTGAGTTCAACATTGGGGGTGCGTGGGGGGGGGGGTGAGAGCCTCACTTAGCCTACAGGGAGGACCGGGACATGTCTGCATGTATTGAAAGAAATGCAACAAAAACGTTGAAAAATTGCCCAAAAAAATTTATAATGGCGACAAAAACTGTGAAAAAAGCAACAAAAACATTGAAAATGCACAAAAAAAGCAACTAAAACCTTCTAAAGGAACACAAACTTCGCAAAAAGCCCAGTCTTGATGATTTTGGGGATTATATATTATATTATATTATATATAATAACCCCCCCCGGCTCTCTCTCTCTCTCTCTCTCACACACACACACACACACACACACACACGTAAATTAGCCTAGGACTATCTTTCTATAGAGGTATGTATTTGATGTCTTTTCTGTCCTTATTTCACAAATTTTGACACTTTTCAGCGTTTGTCGCTTTTTCTACGTCTAACTGGAGTAAATCCTACTGCTAAAACTATCTCACGATTCTTCCTCTGTGTTTCTTTCTTTCTGCGCGTGCTTGTGCACGTGTGTGTGTGTGTCTTTGATGATGACGTCCATCCAGGTGCTTTCGCTGACGAGCCTGCGAGCGCGTGCTGCTCCCGGACAGGAGAGGGACTGAACCGCTGGACGGAGACACGCGAGAGGAAAGTGACGCAGAGAGAGAGGTAAGCGTTGATCCCTCCGGGGGTTGTGTTGGAAACGCGTGCGTGCGTGCGCGCGTGTGTGTGTGTGTGATGCGGGTTTGACACGCCATAAACAACAGGAAACAAACACAAGCGGGATAATCCTTCTCAAGTCTGCCCGTGGAGCCTTTCACTCTCCTCACATCCGATAAAGAAGTCTTGCGAGCTCTCCGTTTCTTCACAACTTTATCCTCCGAGCCCTGCAGCCAGTTTCCTCCGAGTCCAGCAGCCAGTTTCCTCGGAGTCCAGCAGCCAGTTTCCTCGGAGCCCTGCAGCCAGTTTCCTCGGAGTCCAGCAGCCAGTTTCCTCGGAGCCCTCCTCCTCTCACTCGGGCTGTTCCGCGGTCAGGTTTTCAGTTGTTTCAGCCCGGAGCTGGAGCTCTGTTAGCGGGCTTTTGTGCGGACTCGGAGCCGCGGGCTGGTCGACTTCCCCCCGGCAGAGAGTGGTGAAAACAGTCGGTAAGTTTTGAGTCGTGCCATTCGAGGAATAAAAGTACTTTTCTACAGCAACTTGGTAAGAGAATTAAACCGAAACTGATGTTCTAGTTAGAGAAAGTGTGGACTCAGAAACTTTACTATTGTTCTGTTCAGGGCAATTAGAGTTCAATTTCATCTCCTTGCACCAGTGGGTCCCGATGTTTTTGCCTCAAAATGAAGTGTACCGGTCATATGGACATATGTTGTGGGAAATTCTACAGGTCAGGGCCATTAGCCATTTGGGGGACCTACCCCCCAATTATGCTTTAAATGGTAACTTCTGTGTTTTTTCAACCTGGACTCAATTTTTCCATGTTGTGTCTAAGTGACTGATGGGAACTAGCGCTGCACGATATGAGAAAATATGCGATATTAATCAATAAATTCTTTGGAGAATAACAAACTAGTGTTGTGGCACTTTATAGATTTTACACATATGTAAACAAAGAATTCCCCCCCTCGACAGTATGAGTCAGAGTTGGTACTTGAATGTAGGCTAACTGATCCCCAAACACCTGTGTGTGTTCTCATGCATTTGCACAAAAAAAAACGACCATTAGTCATGTGTGAAAGTGCGATGTGAGGCCCAGCACTGTCAACAACGTTCAAAGTGTTGCATCGTCTTTCATAAACAAATGCAGGCTAAATTAAAGTCCTTGTTGAGGTCTCAGATGTTGAGGCAGGTAACTCGATCTAATATATGTGGTTTGGTGAGGGATGCCGCTCTATAAGCACTGAGTGAGTCACTTTGTAGCACAGACACCTATATCAAATGCTCGGCATTCGTGAAAGATATCACATCTTCATATGATGAATTGCCCTGTTGCTGAAATGTGCTGTACAAATAAAGCTGCCTCGCCATGCCATGCCATGCCATGCCATGCCGTGCCTCGCCATGATACATGATGCAGCCGCTGTCTTTATGCACAGACTCTGCAGCAGGTGAATTTGAGTAAATAGTCACACTCCTTCTCAGAGTCATAACTCCGTCAAATCTGAGCACAAAGACATGAAACGTGTTGATATAATTCAGTGTGACCCACGTCTTCCAGATGATATCGTTATCTCTGATGTGCACCGTGGATAAATGCAGATAGATCCGCATCGGGGGAAAACGCGTCAGAACTTGCCTGAGAATCATCACGTTTTTATGTTTTTTCCGGTCTCGAAGTAATCCGGCGATAGTTCACCGTACAGCCATGGATCAACTGCAAGCAGGAGCTGCTAATAGTGAATTCGGCATACTTTTATGGTAATGATTTGTTAAAATGTAAACAAAATATAGGCTAAAAAAAATGGGTCTCGCAGCATATTTGGTTTGCTCTTACAGGCTTAGACTTCAACTTCTCTTTATTAATCCTTTTGGGATGACTCCCGCAAGGAAATTGGAATTTCCAGCATCAGTTTTAGCAAGAAATACAGTAGAGAAGACGATAAAAAGATGAACATAATAATAATAACAAGATCCTTTGGCTTTAAAAAGACATTTTCCATTAATTTAAATTTGCCATAAATTATCAGTCAAAGTAGGCTCTTCCTGTTCTGATGGCAAAATTCTTTCTTAAAAATATAAATGGAGTCTGGTGGGTTGGCTGATGGTGATTTCCGGCTGTTTCCTGATCTTACCCTTTAACTAAAAGGTCTCTATCTCTGTAGGGATCCTTTCCATGACGTTGTCAGACACTTAATAAGTAACAGTCCTTTGCAGTGGCCCGGTTCGAGTCCGACCTGCCGCCCTTTGCTGCATGTCATCCCCCATCCCTCCCACCTTTCCTGTCTATGCACTGTCTCTATAATAAAGGGGGGAAATGCCCCAAAAATAACCTTAAAAAAAAAAAAAAAAAGGTTAATAATCTGAGTCTGTCAGAAGTTTTTGTGCACGCTGACTGACGTGCTCCATGCCTCGTCTCGCTTAAACTGGACCAGTTTCAAAGATTGTTGTTCCCATCTGTCACTTAGACACTAAGACATGTAGTTACCCTTTAACTCACGGCAAGAAAGGGAATTATCCCAAAATGTTGTGTAATTACCCACAACCCCACACATTGCAAAATCATAGATGTTGAAGCTGTTATTGCAATAACCTCAGTACCGTGATATTTCTCATACGGCTGCATCTCATACGGCTGCAGCGTCTCATACGGCTGCATCTCATACGGCTGCAGCATCTCATACGGCTGCGTCTCACACGGCTGCATCTCATACGGCTGCATCTCATACGGCTGCGTCTCACATGGCTGCATCTCATACGGCTGCAGCATCTCATACGGCTGCATCTCATACGGCTGCAGCATCTCATACGGCTGCGTCTCACACGGCTGCATCTCATACGGCTGCATCTCATACGGCTGCAGCATCTCATACGGCTGCAGCATCTCATTCGGCTGCGTCTCATACGGCTGAATCTCATACGGCTGCAGCGTCTCATATGGCTGCGTCTCATACGGCTGCAGCATCTCATACGGCTGCGTCTCACACGGCTGCAGCATCTCATACGGCTGCAGCATCTCATTCGGCTGCGTCTCATACGGCTGCATCTCATACGGCTGCAGCATCTCATACGGCTGCGTCTCATACGGCTGCGTCTCATACGGCTGCATCTCATACGGCTGCAGCGTCTCATACGGCAGCGTCTCATACGGCTGCAGCGTCTCATACGGCAGCGTCTCATACGGCTGCGTCTCATACGGCTGCATCTCATACGGCTGCAGCATCTCATACGGCTGCGTCTCATACGGCTGCGTCTCATACGGCTGCGTCTCATACGGCTGCGTCTCATACGGCTGCGTCTCATACGGCTGCATCTCATACGGCTGCAGCGTCTCATACGGCTGCGTCTCATGTCTAGTTACAAATAAGCTGCTTTTCTGTTTTGTCTGAATATGGATTTAGAGTTTAGTTCCAGGTTGACAATAAAAGACTAAACATCAGGCTTCCTGAAAGTTAGATGGGACTGTCCATGTCCTTTCTGTCAGCCACGATGACACCCTCTCACCCTCCCCTCAAAGACATGCAGAGTGTCCTGCCAAGAAACACAAGGGCAGTGCCACATGTCGCCCATTAGACGCACCAAATGTACAACACACGCACACAGACACATATCACATACTGTCTCGCTCCGAGCTCCGAGGCTCAGCTTCTTGGAAAAAGAGACGGAGCAGCCGAGGACTGCGTGAGACGGACGATTTCCATCTCTCCTCAACAGTCTCTTTCTCTGTCGTATTGTTGTTTGGGGTAAAAAGTTCATTCTTTCATGCGTCTGCTTTACATACACCCAGGCTATAAATAGCCGGGAGGTTTGTGCGCGTGAGGGTGAGCTGGGTAGAGAGTTGCTGTCATCCTGGAAAAGATCAAGCGCAGCATTAAATCACACCTACAGATCCAGCGCACACGCACACACACCCACATACTGATTTTCATTGTTTTATGTAATCGTCCCTCAACATCTCACGTCTCACTTTGGCCTAAAATTCCCTCTTTTTTTACGGCTACATGCTGAGTGTGCTCGTCTGTGAGCGCTCTAAATTTAACCCGGGCGCTGTCTTCCTGAAGCGAGGTAGAATCACAGGCAGCGTGACTCAGACTCCAGATATGCATGTAATGCTCTCCGGCCGGCCGGCGTGTTGCTGCTCGCTGCAGACGGTCCTCATAACGTTAATCAAGTAGTTGTTATGTTGTGGCAAAACACATTTATTATGGTTTGGTGTCAGAAGCTGTCAGTTCATTTAAAATAGACTGTATTTATAAAGCTTTTCTAGTCTTAACAACTACTCAAAAAGCTTTTCCATAGTTCAGGAACCATTCACACGCACACACACACACATTCATACACTGTGGTCGAGGCTGCCGGACAAGGTGCCACCTGCTCATCAGATAAACATTCACACTCTGATGGGGCAGCTTCGGGGGCAAATAGGGGTTCAGTGTCTTGCCCAAGGACACTTTGACACGGTAGAGTGCATAGTAGACCAGGGGTTGAACCCCCAACCTTCCAATTGGCAGGCAACCGCGCTACCACTGAGCCACAGCCGCCCCATGAATGGACATTCATTCCTGAAACCAACAAGAGAGGAGGTGCTTTTTATGGCTCGTTATTGTCACTGTTGATTGATTTGGTGGCTTTTTTTCTGGATTAATTGATTAGTTTATTAGTTACTGTTACTTCACAATAATATTACTAAATTTATTTTTAACCCTCGTGTTGTCTTCCCGTCAAAATTGAAAATCACTTCTGTTGACTCTTTTTATCGATATTTTTAACTTTTTCTTACGTTTTTGTCCCTTATTTCAACACTTTTGACGCTATTTTTTCAATGTTTGTCACTTTTTGATCTTTAACACTACGTAACACTAACTTATTAACTCTAGTTTTACAGGGTTGTTTTTGAATTTATGGTCAATAAATTATATAATTTATAATAAATTATACCTAATGTTTGAGTTAGAAAAGCAGAAATTAGGAATTATTGAGACTAAAATTAAAGGAATGGATGTTTATGATAATCACAGACTGGAATATGTCAACTTTTACTCTCAATACTATTTCAAAAACACTTCAATTTGGTTTCAAATGCTATAAAATTGAATAAGACGCCCCAAAATTAATGAAAGTAGAGATTTGTACTTGGCAAAGAGCGTTGTGTGGAATCAATCATGTTATTTTGGGGAATTAAAAAGAACATTGATATAGGACAACATGAGGACAACATGAGGACAACATGAGGACAACATGAGGGTCGCAGTCCAAAATCTGGCCCCTCTCTAATTGTGAACCGGCCCGCATATGAAATGAGGTTGATAACAACTGGCTCGCCTAGTTGTTGTCAATGTTTTTGATGCATTTTCTGGCGTTTTGTGTCACTTTTGTCACCGTTTTATCACTTTATGTCGACCAAATTGTGAGTGAGAAGATGATTTAAGACATGCAAAAATACAGTCAAAGACGTTTGACTTTTTAGAATAAATAAAAGTATGTGTGGCCTTTAAAGTGAAGTTGAGTTTGACACAGATACACAGGAACGAAATCTTAGTCGACTGAGACCAAAACGACCGATTAGTCGACTCATCGACTCGTAGCCGTAGTATTTCATTTGGTTTTTGACTTGGATATTTGAACGATTGTGTGGTTTTGTTTGTGTACCGCTGCTGTGACAGGTGGATTTCCCTCTGTGGGGGGGCAGTAGCTCAGTCTGTAGGGGAAATGGGTTGGGAACCGGAGGGTCGCTGGTTCAAGTCCCCGTTCAGACCAAAAGTACAGAGTGTGTATTGCTAGCTGGAGAAATCCCAGTTCCACCCCTGGGCACTGTCAAGGTGCTCTTAAGCAAGGCATTGAACCCCCTTCAACTGCTCAGGGTGCTGGTCCAGCACTGACACCCC
>JABXJD010000258.1:500000-507500 GCA_013375575.1 Percina caprodes
CACACACGGATACACACACAGATACATACACACACACACACACTAACACACACGGATGCAGACAGACACACACACACACGGATACAGACGGACACACACACACACACATGACACGGAAGATGCACACACACACACACACACACACAAACAAGTCATGTCTTGGGAGCGGTTCCTCTCTTCGTTATGACAGGAAATGCAGGCACATATGCTTCCTGACCTGGGTTAGCCGAGCAGGACTGACCTCGTCACAGTCCTTTCACACTGTTTGTGTGTATGTGTATATGTGTGTGTGTGTGTGTGTGTGTGTGTGTGTGTGTGCATTGCTTAATATTTAAAGGAGAGTACCCGCATGTTTTTACATTTCAGCTCCTTGTTTGCAAACAAAAGAAAAACTCACTTTTTGTTTTCTCACAATTGCTGACGTCTGGGAGCAATATCGCTATAAATAAGTCCAGCAGGGCACCGGACCCGCTGGAAACTACCCCGCAGGCTCATAAAGTACCCCGCAGGCTCATTAACTACCCCGCAGGCTCATAAACCTCTTCAGCACAGAGAATGACGGCGGACTGTAGAGGTGGGAATCACCCGAGGCCCCTCGATACGATATGATCACAACAATTACACAAGATATTGGGATAATATGCAATATATTGCAATTTATTACCTAATTTCCAACTTCAAATTATGTTCCCCAACATCTGTTTTATCCCAAAATATATTAATTTTTCACTTTCAATTTTATTATTTGCGTTCCAAAAAGTTAAAACTCTTATTTCCATTTTATATGAGATATAATATATAAGCTATAAGATATAAGATATAAGATATGAAATATGAGATATAATATATGAGATAAAGATATAAGATATAAGATATGAGATATGAAATATAAGATATGAGATATAAGATATGAGATAAAAGATATAAGATATGAAATATAAGATATGAGATATAAGATATGAGATAAAAGATATAAGATATGAAATATAAGATATGAAATATAAGATATGAGATATAAGATATAAGATATGAGATAAAAGATATAAGATATGAAATATAAGATATGAGATATAAGATATGAGATATAAGATATGAGATATAAGATATGAGATATAAGATATAAGATATGAGATATGAGATAAAAGATATGAGATATAAGATATGAGATAAAAGATACAAGATATGAGATATGAGATAAAAGATATGAGATATAGGATATGAGATATAAGATATGAGATATAAGATATAAGATATGAGATATAAGATATGAGATAAAAGATATAAGATATGAGATAAAAGATATGAGATATAAGATATAAGATATGAGATATAAGATATGAGATATAAGATATGAGATATAAGATATAAGATATGAGATATAAGATATGAGATAAAAGATATAAGATATGAGATAAAAGATATAAGATATGAGATATAACATATGAGATAAAAGATATAAGATATGAGATATAACATATGAGATATAAGATATAAGATATGAGATATAAGATATAAGCTATAAGATATGAGATATAAGATATGAGATAAAAGATATAAGATATGAGCTATATGATTGATACTTGTCGTCCACCTATAAACACTGAGATACTATAACGACAGAGTCCAAAACAAATGATATTTAGTATATATTTTTATTACATTTTTAATAAAAATTATATAAAGTACATTCAATCTTTATTATCTTATGTAGAACCCCCCGCGAGCCCCATGTGGTCTGAGTCCTGCAGAGGCCCGGGTTTGAATCCGACCTGTGGCCCTTTGCTGCTTGTCCTCCCCCTTCATGTCTACTCACTCTAATAAAGGGAAAAGCCCCAAAAAGCTTTGATTGCTGACATCTGGGAACCATTTAGCTAAAAATAGGTCCAGCAGGTTCAGGTCCATTGTCCTCCTTATTTACTGTGGCAGGGGAAATAAAGGTGAGCAGTGAGAGTCTGACCTCAAACCTCCATCACACAACGACTTCCTGCTTCAACTTTGACCTGCAGTGTTTACAGTTTATAGTGCACACAGTTTTGCTGAGCAATGAGGGATTATGACCAAAAACATCCTCCAAAAAACAAGTGGTTTTAGGGCAGTGGCACACTGCTCAGGAGGTCGGGAGACTCGGAGCGTTTTGGGGGGTGAAGTTGCAGCATTGGCACATTGTTTCACTCTGGCTCGGTATCAGGGCCTGAAGTTAACTATATATATATATATATATACACAAAACAGTAACTCCAAACACTACATATGACTGAAAAAACATTCTCACCACATCCGTATTCATCTTAAAGGACTTCCTCATACAGTAGACCTGTGGACTTAATTTTTTCATCAATGAGTCGACTTGATCAGACCATGTTAGACTGGTCTTACAGGGAGGTGTGTTCAGGTGTATTCTGGGCGTGCTGGTCTTACAGGGAGGTGTGTTCAGGTGCATTCTGGGCGTGCTGGTCTTACAGGGAGGTGTGTTCAGGTGTATTCTGGGCGTGCTGGTCTTACAGGGAGGTGTGTTCAGGTGCATTCTGGGCGTGCCGGTCTTACAGGGAGGTGTGTTCAGGTGCATTCTGGGCGTGCCGGTCTTATAGGGAGGTGCGTTCAGGTGCATTCTGGGCGTGCTGGTCTGACAGGGAGGTGTGTTCAGGTGTATTCTGGGCGTGCTGGTCTTACAGGGAGGTGTGTTCAGGTGCATTCTGGATGTGCTGGTCTCACAGGGAGGTGCGTTCAGGTGCATTCTGGGCGTGCTGGTCTCACAGGGAGGTGCGTTCAGGTGCATTCTGGGTGTGCTGGTCTCACAGGGAGGTACGTTCAGGTGTATTCTGGGCGTGCTGGTCTTACAGGGAGGTGTGTTCAGGTGCATTCTGGGCGTGCTGGTCTTACAGGGAGTTGTGTTCAGGTGCATTCTGGGCGTGCTGGTCTTACAGGGAGGTGTGTTCAGGTGCATTCTGGGCGTGCTGGTCTTACAGGGAGGTGTGTTCAGGTGCATTCTGGGCGTGCTGGTCTTACAGGGAGGTGTGTTCAGGTGCATTCTGGGCGTGCTGGTCTTACAGGGAGGTGTGTTCAGGTGCATTCTGGGCGTGCTGGTCTTACAGGGAGGTGTGTTCAGGTGCATTCTGGGCGTGCAGGTCTCACAGGGAGGTGTGTTCAGGTGCATTCTGGGCGTGCTGGTCTCACAGGGAGGTGCGTTCAGGTGCATTCTGGGCGTGCTGGTCTCACAGGGAGGTGCGTTCAGGTGCATTCTGGGCGTGCTGGTCTCACAGGGAGGTGCGTTCAGGTGCATTCTGGGTGTGCCGGTCTTACAGGGAGGTGCGTTCAGGTGCATTCTGGGTGTGCCGGTCTTACAGGGAGGTGCGTTCAGGTGCATTCTGGGCGTGTTGGTCTTACAGGGAGGTGTGTTCAGGTGCATTCTGGGCGTGCCGGTCTTATAGGGAGGTGCGTTCAGGTGCATTCTGGGCGTGCTGGTCTTACAGGGAGGTGTGTTCAGGTGTATTCTGGGCGTGCTGGTCTTACAGGGAGGTGTGTTCAGGTGCATTCTGGGCGTGCCGGTCTTACAGGGAGGTGTGTTCAGGTGCATTCTGGGCGTGCTGGTCTTACAGGGAGTTGTGTTCAGGTGCATTCTGGGCGTGCTGGTCTTACAGGGAGGTGTGTTCAGGTGCATTCTGGGCGTGCTGGTCTTACAGGGAGGTGTGTTCAGGTGCATTCTGGGTGTGCTGGTCTTACAGTGAGGTGTGTTCAGGTGCATTATGGGCGTGCTGGTCTTACAGTGAGGTGTGTTCAGGTCTGCTTTGTTTCCAACCCGATCGTCTGTGAACGTGGTGAGTTCAAGAAACAGGAATAAAAGTTGTAATTCACAGTGGTCAATGTCCATTTTCTGTTTCCTACCGTTTCAGACAGCCGGCCGGCTGGTTCCTGTTTCAGTGAAGTACTAAAAATCAATCAGCAGACTCTTGTCTAGTGTGATCCATCACAGTGAACTTCAAGTCTGCATTTAGTTACATTATTCATGCTCTTTAAGTGCAGATTGATTTTAACAGTCTGCACTGCACGTTACACTCTAATAAATGGCAGCAAACGGATGTCTGGAAACAAATGGAGACCAGAAGTAGAGTCCTAAGAGTCGGCGGCCATGTTAGCAGCTCTGTTCTTACTGTCTTCAGTACGTACGTCCTCAGTACTGCAGATATTTGGTCGTTAACTAAAGTATTGGACGCATTCAAATGTTGACGCTTGATTAACCCTCCTGGTGTCCTCGGGTCCAATTTGACCCATTTTCAAAAAGTTTCTAAATCAGAAATTTGGGTTTCCTTCCACCAAATTGTGAAAATAATTATAACGAGGATGGTTCCGTACGACGCTCCTCACGCGTTAAATAACTCATCAGTTCACTGTTTTCATTGAATTTGGGTTTTTATTTCATTTTATAGCATTTTAAGAAATAAAAAGATTTAAGAACTCTGAAAAAAGTGATAGAAATGTTGGGAAAAAACAACAAAAATGTCCCAAAAATGCAGAAATAATCGACAAAGACGTTGTAGAAAGTGAGAAAGAACTTCGGAAAAAGTTAGAAAACGTCAAGAAGTGACAACAAATGTCGGAGAAAACTTCAAAAACTTCAAAAACAACAAAAATGTCCCAAAAAAATCAACAAGGAACTTTTGGGAAGAGTGACAAAAGTGTCTTAAGGAGGTTTTAACTTCAAACCTCGTGTTGTCCTCATGTTGTCTTCATGTTGTCTTCATGTTGTCTTCATGTTGTCTTCATGTTGTCCTCATGTTGTCTTCATGTTGTCTTCATGTTGTCTTCATGTTGTCCTCATGTTGTCCTCATGTTGTCTTCATGTTGTCCTCATGTTGCCTTCATGTTGCCTTCATGTTGTCCTCATGTTGTCCTCATGTTGTCCTCATGTTGTCTTCATGTTGTCTTCATGTTGTCCTCATGTTGTCCTCATGTTGTCCTCATGTTGCCTTCATGTTGTTCTCATGTTGTCCTCATGTTGTCCTCATGTTGCCTTCATGTTGTTCTCATGTTGTCCTCATGTTGTACTCATGTTGCCTTCATGTTGTCCTCATGTTGTCCTCATGTTGCCTTCATGTTGCCTTCATGTTGTCCTCATGTTGTCCTCATGTTGCCTTCATGTTGTCTTCATGTTGTCTTCATGTTGTCCTCATGTTATCCTCATGTCCTCATGTTGTCTTCATGTTGTCCTCATGTTGTCCTCATGTTGCCTTCATGTTGTCTTCATGTTGTCTTCATGTTGTCCTCATGTTGTCCTCATGTTGCCTTCATGTTGTCTTCATGTTGTCTTCATGTTGTCTTCATGTTGTCCTCATGTTGCCTTCATGTTGTCTTCATGTTGTCCTCATGTTGTCCTCATGTCCTCATGTTGTCCTCATGTTGTCTTCATGTTGTCTTCATGTTGTCCTCATGTTGTCCTCATGTTGTCCTCATGTGGCCCTCAAGTTGTCCTCATGTTGTCCTCATGTTGTCCTCATGTTGTCCACATGAAGACAACATGAGGACAACATGAGGGTTAAATGAGGTTTATTGACCATAAATTCCAGAAATAACTGTAAAACTAAAGTTAAAGTTAATAAGTTAGAGTTACATAGTGTTGAAAACGTCAAAAGTGTTGAAAAAGGGACAAAACGTAAGAAAAAGTAAAAAACATCGAAAAAATGTTTTCAGTTTTGACGGAAGACAACACGAGGGTAAATTAATGGAAAATCATTAAATAATTGATTTAGGGAAGTCTGTGTTTTATTACGTGTTTCTGGATTTTTTTTGTAATACATACCGGCAGTTTTCTCTGAAAATCTGATTTTTAAGTCTCCATCGGTCGGTAGCGATGAGACATTTTACCTCCTTTCTCCGTTTCTTCTCCCCAGGTGACGTTCACGAAGCGTAAGTTCGGCCTGATGAAGAAGGCGTACGAGCTGAGCGTGCTGTGCGACTGCGAGATCGCCCTCATCATCTTCAACAGCACCAACAAGCTGTTCCAGTACGCCAGCACCGACATGGACAAGGTGCTGCTCAAGTACACCGAGTACAACGAGCCGCACGAGAGCCGCACCAACGCCGACATCGTGGACGTAAGACGCACACGCACACACACACATGCACACACACAGAGACGCACACACACGCACGCACGCACACACACGCACACACAGAGACGCACGCACACGCACGCACACACACACAAAGACGCACACAGACACAGACACACACACACACACAGAGACGCACACACACACAGACACACACACACGCACGCACACACAGAGACGCACACACACGCACGCACACACACACACACACACACAAACACACACACAGAGACGCACACACACACACACACACACACACACACACACACACACACACACTCGGTACATACACACTCTGGACATTCACACACTCAGGGGACACACACTCTCCGGTCAAACACACACACACAACACACAAATATAAGAACTTTATTCATGTAGCAGCTTTTAAACAGAGTTTGGAGACTCTAATTAATCAATTAACTGATTAATTAAAGGAAAGAGAATAAATAAAAAGGCTCGAGGAGTAAACCTAGAAACTGGATGTGTGTCAGCAGTGTTATTCAGACACGGCTGCGTTTGTAGGGCGTCTGTGTGTGTGTGTGTGTGTGTGTGTGTGTGTGTGTGTGTGTGTGTGTGTGTGTGTGTGTGTGTGTGTGTGTGAGACAGTGTTGTGTACAGAGCAGTACAGTATGTACAACTCTCAGCTTGTTTTGCCAGGACTTACATAACGGTGTTAGGAGAACACAATAGCAGTGTTTGCCAGGGCTGCCTCTGTGGACACACACACACACACACACACACACACACACTCACACACACTCTGGATACACACACTCTGGACACACACACTGTGGACATAGATACACACACACACACTCTGGACATACACACGTACACTCTGTGGACACACTTACACACACTGAGGACACACTCATACACTCTGTGGACACACACACACACACACACACACACACACACACACACACACACACACACACTCTGGAAACACACATACACTCTGTACACACACACACACACACACACACACACTGAGGACACACTCACACACTCACACACACACTCTGGAAACACACATATACTCTGTGGACACACACACACACTCACACACACACTCTGGAAACACACATATACTCTGTGGACACACACACACACACACACTGAGGACACACTCACACACACACTCTGGAAACACACATACACTCTGTGGACACACACACACACACACACACACACACACTGAGGACACACTCACACACTCACACACACACTCTGGAAACACACATACACTCTGTGGACACACACACACACACACACACTGAGGACACACTCACACACTCACACACACACTCTGGAAACACACATATACTCTGTGACACACACACACACACACACACACACACACACACACACACACACTGAGGACACACTC
>JABXJD010000258.1:517500-535000 GCA_013375575.1 Percina caprodes
GCACACACACACACACACACACAGACACACACACACAGAGACACACCACACACAACATACACACACACACACACACACACACCACACACACACAGAGACACACCACACACAACATACACACACACCACACATACACACTCAGTGACACACACCACAGACACACACATGTGTACACAAAGACACACACCACACACACACACACACATACAGAGACACACAAGCACACACACAGACACACACAAAGACACACACATACACACAAAGATACACACACACCATCTGCTACATGAGAGGAGAGATTCAGACTGATGACATTCATATATAATATATTTTAATATAAATATATACTTTAATTTATATTTTACATGCATATCACCTACAAAAGTAATTTCTTGTTGTTCTTACCAAACTCTTTTTAAACCCGTCCTGATTGGTCAGTCTGAGCGGAGGGGGGGGGAATCTGCTCCGACGGCGCCCTCTGGTGGCCGAAACACACATTACTGGGTTTTTAATCCTGACATACTCATGTACGTCAAAAGAGTTATTGATCATTGTATCAGCATTTAAATATACTTCAAGTACCAAAAGTAAAAGTATGATGTTCCTTTATTCTTTATTTATTTATTTTATGATTTATAAACTGAAAACAGATGTTTTTAATGTGTCATATTAAAGCCAAAAAGAGCGAAACTGACTGACCAGCTGGTCTGATTTCTCCTCACAGAGGAGGTAGCAGTTCATCCTCTCACACACACACACACACACACACACACACACACACACAGAGATAGAGACACACACACACACACACACTCACACATCTACCACCACACACACACACACACACACACACACACAGATAGAGACACACACACACACACACTTACACATCTACCACACACACACACACACACACACACACACACAGAGATAGAGACACACACACACACACACTTACACATCTACCACCCCACACACACACACACACACACACACACAGAGATAGAGACACACACACACACACACTCACACATCTACCACCACACACACACACACACACAGATAGAGACACACACACACACACACTTACACATCTACCACCCCACACACACACACACACACACACACACACACACACACACAGAGATAGAGACACACACACACACACACACACACAGAGATAGAGACTCACACACACTCACACACACACACAGAGATAGAGACACACACACACACACACACACACACACACAAAAAGACAGACACACACAGAGAGAGAGAAAGACATACACAGAGACACACACACACACAGACACACAGAGATAGAGACACACAGAGAGAGAGAGAGAGAGAGAGACACACACACACACACACAGAGACACACACTCACACACAGAGACACACACACACACACACAGAGAGAAACACACACACAGAAAGACAGACACACACACAGAGCGACAGATTTTAAAACATGCAAGTAAAAACAGTGTGTGTGTGTGTGTGTGTGTGTGTGTGTGTGTGTGAAACTCTTCACATTAGAGAAGCATATTTTACATTTTGCTTAAAAAATAAATAACATCCTGTTCTCAAAAGAAATGTCGAAGGCGAGAGCTCGCCTCGCTTTTTTTTGGTGTATAAATTAAATTCTTGTAGTAAAAAATTACTTTATTTTATTTATTATCTGTGATCAAAAGTGTTGTAGATGTTACGTTGTGTGTGTGTGTGTGTGTTGTCGCTCTGCAGCCGGATATTACTGTAACTTCCTGTTTGTCCCCGTAGACGCTGCGTAAGAAGGGCTTAAACGGCTGCGACAGCCCCGACATCGAGGCGGACGACTCTGCCGGACAGAGCCCGGAGTCGGACGACAAATACCGAAAAATCAACGAAGACATCGACCTCATGATCAACAGACAGAGACTCTGTGTAAGTTCCCCGTCCGCAGCGTCTAGATGTCACATTGTGTCGTTATAGCAACGGAGTCCAGAATCGGGCCGTCAGCTACACTGAATGAATATCTTCTGCTACGTTTCCCCTCTCATTCCCCTGCTCTGGTGTTTCCTCTCATTCCCCTGCTCTGGTGTTCCCCCTCTCATTCCCTCTGCTCTGGCGTTTGTTTCCCCTCTCATTCCCCTGCTCTGGCGTTTGTTCCCCCTCTCATTCCCTCTGCTCTGGCGTTTCCCACTCTCATTCCCCTGCTCTGGTGTTTCCCCCCTCTCATTCCCTCTGCTCTGGCATTTCCCACTCTCATTCTCCCTGCTCTGGTGTTTCCCCCCTCTCATTCCCTCTGCTCTGGCATTTCCCACTCTCATTCCCCCTGCTCTGGCGTTTCCCTCTCATTCCCTCTGCTCTGGTGTTCCCCCTCTCATTCCCCTACTCTGGTGTTTCCCACTCTCATTCCCCTGCTCTGGTGTTCCCCTTCTCATTCCCCCTGCTCTGGTGTTTCCCCTCTCATTCCCTCTGCTCTGGCGTTTCCTCTCATTCCCTCTGCTCTGGTGTTTCCCCCTCTCATTCCCCTGCTTTGGCGTTCCCCTCTCATTCCCCTGCTCTGGTGTTTCCCCTCTCATTCCCTCTGCTCTGGCGTTTCCCCTCTCATTCCCTCTGCTCTGGCGTTTCCCCCTCTCATTCCCCCTGCTTTGGCGTTCCCCCTCTCATTCCTCCTGCTCTGGTATTTCCCCGTGAAAGCGTGTGCGTGTCATGTGACTTTCCTGATTTCTCCTGATTTCTCCTGATTTCTCCAGCAGGGTCTGCTTCCCTCCAGCTACGACATGGGCTCCCTGCCCAGCAGTAACCCCAGCGGCCTGCTGTACTCCCACCCCGGTATAAACTGCGGGTTAGGGAACCACAACCTGCTGCCCATCTCTCACTCAAACCCCTCCCTGCAGAGAAACAGCATGTCCCCCCAGCGGCCGCCCAGCACCGGAAACACAGGTATGAAGATACATGAACATCATCCCACACTGGAAAAAACTAGATAAAAACACTAAATCTGAGGGAAAAGGTCCAAAAACTAGATAAAAACACTAAATCTGAGGGAAAAGGTCCAAAAACAAGACAAAAACACACACACACACACACACACATATATATATATATATAAAATAAAGGTCTGCGTGGAGCCTCTGCAGACCCATATATCCTGCTTTATGAATCAGATGTAACATAATAGATATACTGATGTTCTTCTTTCAGTAATAATAATACCTTTTAACGGATGTGTGTAGGTCTGATGGGTTCAGAGCTGACGAGCACCGTGGTCTCCAACGTGGGTGAGATGATTTATTTAATATCTTTTATCTTCCTCTGACACCAGTTAAACAGGTTTTTATGTAGCAACTCATCTCTATTTGACTATGCACAGATTAGTATTTTGTGGCCACAGATTAGTATTTTGTGTCCACAGATTAGTATTTTGTGGCCACAGATTAGTATTTTGTGGCCACAGATTAGTATTTTGTGGCCACAGATTAGTATTTTGTGGCCACAGATTAGTATTTTGTGTCCACAAATTAGTATATTGTGGCCACAGATTAGTATTTTGTGTCCAGAGAATAGTATGTTGTGGCCACAGATTAGTATTTTGTGGCCACAGATTAGTATTTCGTGGCCACATATTAGTATTTTGTGTCCACAAATTAGTATATTGTGGCCACAGATTAGTATTTTGTGTCCATAGATTAGTATTTTGTGTCCACAGATTAGTATTTTGTGGCCACAGATTAGTATTTTGTGGCCACAGATTAGTATTTTGTGTCCACAAATTAGTATATTGTGGCCACAGATTAGTATTTTGTGTCCAGAGAATAGTATGTTGTGGCCACAGATTAGTATTTTGTAGCCACAGATTAGTATTTCGTGGCCACATATTAGTATTTTGTGGCCACATATTAGTATTTTGTGGCCACAGATTACTATTTTGTCTCTACAAATTAGTATTTCGTGGCCACAGATTAGTATTTTGTGGCTACCGATTAGTATTTTGTGGCTACCGATTAGTATTTCGTGGCCACAGATTATATTGTTTGTTAGATGTTATGTCTGGGGCTCCGTAATTTTGAACCTATTCACGGTACACTGTTACATCCCTATTTAGAAACCTTTAACCGTGAACCTCCACCTGTGATTGTCACCAGGAAACGGTAGCTACGGAAACCACTGCACCTCTCCTGGGCTGCTGTCTCCAGGAGGCGTTTCCAAGAACATGCACGAAAAAAGTCCTCCAATGAGCATGAGCCGTAAGCCCGACCTCCGGACACTGATGCCGCCCTCCAACAAGTGCAACAACATGCCCACCATTGTGAGTGCTGCTTTAATCTTTATTTCGTTTATTTTATCTAATTTTCTCATTGTACTCATTGTAGTCTGTGCTTTAATGCTGCATTTCAGTGTGAGGATTTTGATCTGATGTTGGTAAGTAATTCTTAAATTTAACAAGAAGTAGACTTTTTAGACATACTATACTATGAGTTGATTGTCACTTTTTTGACATACAGTACTTTCCTGTCTTTTTTTGACATACTATACTATGACTTTTTTCGACATGCTATGTTGTCTTTTTTTCGACATGCTATACTATGACTTTTTTTGAGATACTATACTATGACTTTATTGGGAATTTTTCGACATACTATACTATAACTTTTTTCAACATGCTATACTATGACTTTTTTTTCGACATACTATACTATGACTTTTTTCAACATGCTATACTATGACTTTTTTTCGATATACTATACTATGACTTTTTTCAACATGCTATACTATGACTTTTTTTCAACATGCTATACTATGACTTTTTTTGAGATACTATACTATGACTTTTTTTGAGATACTATATTATGACTTTTTTTGAGATACTATACTATGACTTTTTTTCGATTTACTATACTATGACTTTTTTTCGATATACTATACTATGACTTTTTTTGAGATACTATACTATGAATTTTTTTGACATGCTATACTATAACTTTTTTTCGACATACTATACTATGACTTGTTTGGGATTTTTTCGACATGCTATACTATGACTTTTTTTCGATTTACTATACTATGACTTTTTTTCAACATGCTATACTATGACTTTTTTTCGACATACTATACTATGACTTTTTTTTGACATACTATACTATGACTTTTTTTTTCGACATACTATACTATAACTTGTTTGGGATTTTTTCGACATGCTATACTATGACTTTTTTTTCGACATACTATACTATGACTTGTTTGGGATTTTTTCGACATGCTATACTATGACTTTTTTCGACATGCTATACTATGACTTTTTTCGACATACTATACTATGACTTTTTTTTCGACATACTATACTATGACTTGTTTGGGATTTTTTCGACATGCTATACTATGACTTTTTTCGACATACTATACTATGACTTTTTTTCGACATACTATACTATGACTTGTTTGGGATTTTTTCGACATACTATACTATGACTTTTTTCGACATGCTATACTATGACTTTTTTTGAGATACTATACTATGACTTTTTTTCGACATGCTATACTATGACTTGTTTGGGATTTTTTCGACATGCTATACTATAACTTTTTTTCAACATGCTATACTATGACTTTTTTTCGATATACTATACTATGACTTTTTTTGAGATACTATACTATGACTTTTTTTCAACATGCTATACTATGACTTTTTTTCGATATACTATACTATGACTTTTTGGGGAATTTTTCGACATACTATACTATGACTTTTTTTTGACATGCTATACTATGACTTTTTTCGACATGCTATACTATGACTTTTTTTGAGATACTATACTATGACTTTTTTCAACATGCTATACTATGACTTGTTTGGGATTTTTTCGACATGCTATACTTTGACTTTTTTCAACATGCTATACTATGACTTTTTTTGAGATACTATACTATGACTTTTTTCGACATGCTATACTATGACTTGTTTGGGATTTTTTCGACATGCTATACTATAACTTTTTTTCAACATGCTATACTATGACTTTTTTTCAACATGCTATACTATGACTTTTTTTGGGATACTATACTATGACTTTTTCATGCTATACTATAACTTTTTTCAACATGCTATACTATGACTTTTTTTCAACATGCTATACTATGACTTTTTTTCAACATGCTATACTATGACTTTTTTTGGGATACTATACTATGACTTTTTTTCGACTTGCTATACTATGACTTGTTTGGGATTTTTTTGACATGCTATACTATGACTTTTTTTCGATTTACTATACTATGACTTTTTTTCAACATGCTATACTATGACTTTTTTTCGACATACTATACTATGACTTTTTTTCGACATACTATACTATGACTTTTTGGGGAATTTTTCGACATGCTATACTATGACTTGTTTGGGATTTTTTCGACATTCTATACTATGACTTTTTTTCAACATGCTATACTATGACTTTTTTCGACATACTATACTATGATTTGTTTGGGATTTTTTCGACATGCTATACTATGACTTTTTTTCGATATACTATACTATAACTTTTTTTCGACATACTATACTATGATTTGTTTGGGATTTTTTCGATATACTATACTATGACTTTTTTTCAACATACTATACTATGACTTTTTTTGAGATACTATACTATGATTTTTTTCGACATACTATACTATGATTTGTTTGGGATTTTTTCAACATGCTATACTATGACTTGTTTGGGATTTTTTTTGACAAACTATACTATTTTTTTTCGACATACTATGACTTGATTGGGACTATTCATGTGTATTGTGTTATGACAAAACAAGGTCCTAGAGACACCTACTTCAGCAGATCTACCACAGGGGCAGTTTTGAGTACTTTGCCACGTGTTTATGTCCCTGTAATTCTGAAGACAGACTGTGTCATTAGATTAGATTCAACTTTATTGTCATTACACAGGTACAAGGCAACAAAATGCAGTTTAGGTCTAACCAGAAGTGCAATAGCAGCAGGTGCAGGATATACACTGGTTCCATAAGGCAGGACATGGATATGTACTGAATAAATATAGAGATGAATACTATTATAAACAGAATTTTACAGATAGATTTGTCCTATGAATTTAATATATAGATAACTAGTATTGTGAACAAGATTTACAGGTGAATATGTACTATGAATATATATACAGATGGCTATTACTATAAACAGAATTTTTTACAGATATATATAATAAGTTAGGCTAAAATGAGCAGTATAACAATGGATTTAGGGGTAGTACAAATAAAGTTTGGGCAGAAGCTATCCAAATTAAAGTGCAGTGGAAAGTAATTGCATTGTCAATGTCATTGTCCTAGTGTTACATTAGTTTATAACATGCTACATTTAAATCAATCAATCACTTTATTTGTTCTCAGTAGGATGCATACATAAAACACACGCAAAACAATTCAATTTTATTATATAATTATAGTTATTAAGACACTTTACAGAGAGTAGGTCAAGACCACACTATAATTTATAACCCAACAATTCCAGTAATTCTCCCAAGAGCAAGCACTTAGTGCGACAGTGTGTAGTTGTGTGCCTGACCACAAATGAAGTTCCCTCACAGGACAAATAAAGTTCTTTTGATTGTGATTTTGATTGACTATGTTGAAAAAAGTGAGAAAACATTGCCTGTCAAATAACGTCACAAAAAATCATAATATAGCATGTCAAAAAACATCATGGTAAAGAATGACATAATACATATAAGTAGGGTTCTGAATGCAGTACGACAGTAGTAGTGGAGTGTTTTACTTTCCTTTACTTCAGTGAAGGATCAGTACATATGGAGTCTGACAGATTTGACTTTTCTTTGCAGAACCAGAGAATAAATCACTCTCAGACTGCCCAGACGCTGTCCACTCCAGCCGCGTCCATCGCTGCTCAGACGCTCCCTGGACAGGTGATGGGGGGGTATCCGTCCACGCTCTCCTCTTCTTACGGCACAGGTGATCACAACACAACAGTACTGCAACACAGCAGAGACTCAGTCTCATGTGGGATGATGATTAATGACTATGTGTGTGTGTGTCCTCAGAGTTCTCCCTCAACAGCGACCTCTCCTCTCTGTCCGGGTTTGGAGGTTCTGGTCTTGGATCAGTCACATGCTGGCAGCAACAGCAGATCCAGAACCTGCAGCACTCGTCGCTCGGCCACATGGGGTGAGGACCTGTGTGTGTGTGTGTGCTGCTGCCTTTTCTGTACACGTATGTTTCCCATTGATAAAATGAAACTTACTGCACTCAAACAGTCTACTCCATGTTAAACAAAATGGAGGTGAATCATCTCTTTGTTAGTACCTTGGGTTATGTTCAAAATCCCACAAATAAATCATAAAAATAGAAAAATCAATAATTTATATAATCGAAAGTGCACCTGGTCTGAGATCAGTCTTCTCTTTGCTGATGTCGCCTCTCCCTCCCTCTCTCTCTCTCTCCCTCTCTCTCCTCCCTCCCTCTCTCTCTCTCTCTCTCTCTCTCTCTCTCTCTCTCTCTCTCTCCCTCCCTCTCTCTCTCTCTCTCTCTCTCCCTCTCTCTCTCTCTCTCTCTCCCTTTCCCCCTCTCTCGCTCTCTAGGAACTTGTGTCAGAACTCAAACCTGAACCTCTCCTCCGTTCACACGAATCTCAACATCAAGTCGGAGCCGGCCTCCCCTCCCCGAGACCGCAACATCGGCATGATGGGATTAATCGGCGCCGGCAGCATGACCACAGCCGGGTACTCCACCGCCGTCGGCCGGGGTCCCAACGAGGCGGGCCGCTCCCCCGGCGACAGCGCGTCCAGCTGCGGGAGCTCGTACGAAGGCAGCGAGGAGCGCGAGGATCACCACGGCAACTTCCTTCTACAGCCTCTGTCCAATCAGGAGGAGCGCCACAGCCCGTCGGTCAAGCGGATGAGGCTAACGGAGGGGTGGGCCACATGATGGGAGCAGGTCTGCAGACAGAGGGAGGAGGGGTGTTAGGAAAGTTACCTTAGAGTATTATTATTATTATTATTATTATTACTACTACTATCATATCTTCTTGTACTGAGTGGGTGTGCTTCTGTGTAACGTAACATGTGCGTGAGGGAGGGAAGAATCAGAAATGAATACAGTGACGACGTTCTGCTGTATTTACAACATGTACTGTAGCTAGACGTGTACACGAGAGGAAATACTTCTGGTACAAGTATTTATCAAACTGCTAAAAGTACACTTCAGAGTGAAAGTGCTGCGCTGAAACCGAAGAATAAAACATTTCTTATTCAAGCGACTACCTTCTACTGAGTTCGACAATATTAGTCGGAGCTGGCAGAGCCAATCAGAGACAAGGATTTGACATCTGCCATTTTAAAATTAAAATAAATACTCCTTACATTTTACTCCGTTTTATGCGATACGGTGGAACACTATTTAGCCTAAGGGGAAATCAATGTGCAAATCCACAATATATACAATTCAATGTACAATAACAATCTGGTGTTCTGCAAAAATGTGATTTTAATTGTATTTTTATAGGCAAAAGAAATATCTCTAGTTGAAATTCACTCATGGAAAACATCAATCTAATGAATTTATAATATGTATACGGTCTTAAATAATAGGAGCTGGGTATGGCCATGGATTTCCTTAATCGATTCTGATTCAATTTGGTCTCTAATAACTTCTGTCTAGCTTTAAAATGGAGCCTCTTTAAAAGATTAACACCGATCGGAGGAGATTCATCGGAGAATTCATCCGAGGATCAAATCGCAGCCAGCTAGAATTCTTATTAACACCGTTGATGACTGAAAAAGGAACAGTACTGCAAGTTAAAACTGCTCAGAGCTTCCAATACGTTATTACTCATATCAAATTATATTTTGCATCGAAGTTTTTTGATAAATATATCCTGAAACGTGAGTACAAGTGAAGGATTTTAGCTTTTAGCAGTTTGACAAACGTCCGTGCAGGAAGCGTCCCGAGACGAACGCGTATTGTACTGCGTGTTCGTACTAAAACAGTACGTGTACTGTTTGTCGTGTACATGTATTGCTTGATTTGTGTGTGTGTGTGTTCGGGGGGTGGGGGTGGAGGGGGTTTAATAATAAAGTAAATAACAAATATGTTACATGCACATTCATGTATGTGCACATATATGCAAACTAACAAACAAAAAAAAGGTAAAAGTGAAGAAGTCTGGTACTCTGATAACACGCACGAGCAGGCGTGCGGCGCTGAAGCGCTCGGCCCACGCCGTGTTGCTGGTTCAACATTATTTGCGCACATTTTAACATATAGCACATATATATATGAATGTATGGAGGGTAAAGTGTGGCAAATATAAACAGGTAGAGAGAGAGGAAGTACAGTAAGAAGAAGATGGAGATTTTCTGGCTCTGGTGAGATGAAAGGGAGGCTGAGGAGGTTTTAGTCCACGGATGACGAAGTTATTTGCAACAGGTTGCAGAGAAAGGAGATTTCACTTGATGTGAAAACGCTTCTCAGAGTTAAGGAATAATCTAACGAGCTGTGTTGGTTAAAATGTGATTTTTAAGCATTCTGTAATCCAGATGCACAAAACTATGGAAGCAGAGAAAGCTGCCAGGCTGTCTGTCTTATAATATTCTGAATAATTCAAGATCGAGCACTACTGAATACTACGACCGTGGTAGGACATGTGATCTGTACGCAGAACTGTTGGGTCTTTGGGAATTATAGAGTGGGGGCTAGACTAGAGCCCGACTGATTTATAAGGCTGATACGAATATTTGGTCATAGAGCGGTGTAGACCTGCTCTATCTGTAAATTATAGAGCGGTCTAGACCTGCTCTATCTGTAAATTATAGAGCGGTCTAGACCTGCTCTATCCGTAAATTATAGAGCGGTCTAGACCTGCTCTATCCGTAAATTATAGAGCGGTCTAGACCTGCTCTATCCGTAAATTATAGAGCGGTCTAGACCTGCTCTATCCGTAAATTATAGAGCGGTCTAGACCTGCTCTATCCGTTAATTATAGAGCGGTCTAGACCTGCTCTATCCGTAAATTATAGAGCGGTCTAGACCTGCTCTATCCGTAAATTATAGAGCGGTCTAGACCTGCTCTATCCGTACATTATAGAGCGGTCTAGACCTGCTCTATCTGTACATTATAGAGCGGTCTAGACCTGCTCTATCTGTAAATAATAGAGCGGTCTAGACCTGCTCTATCTGTAAATTATAGAGCGGTCTAGACCTGGTCTATCTGTAAATTATAGAGCGGTCTAGACCTGCTCTATCTGTAGATTATAGAACGAGGGACGGAAAACTACAAAACAAAGGAAACAAGAAGCAAAGTTACTAATAAATGTTTAAGATGTCAGGGTTCAACATTTGTTTTTCAGAAACAAAACATCGAAAAAAAGAAATAAATTGTCAAAAACATCAAAAAAATTCCAAAAAATGTCATCAAACACATTAAAACGAACATCAAAGGCGCTGAAAGAATGCAAAAAAAAAGCTGAAAAATGACATCAAAAGGCACCAAATAGCAACAAAAATGCGTCAAAATCCTCAACTGTGATTGGCCATCTGCCCATTCAGACAAAATCATTCAACACGATAACGTCGTTAAGGAGACGATGACGCGCCAACGGGTTGCGGGTCGTTCCATTTCCTTTCCCGGCGTGGGGGTTTCCATCGGGCCGAACCATAACCCTTAATGTTGAACCGTCAATGTTTTTAGAAAATGTAAAAAAAACAGAACGCATTTAAAACCGAGTAGCTCAGTTGGTAGAGCGCTAATTGGCCTTTAAAGTTAGAATATTTCAATAAAGTTATATTTAAAGTATTCAGTAATTGTTTCATTTAACACTTTTTTAAATTAAAAAAGACAATCTCGGCCTTTATTTGCTTCCATACACACAACCTGCGTTATTTTCCATCTGTGTCAATCAAACGACATACAGAACTCGTCCTAACGAGTTTTTAATAAACTTCAGTCATGGCCTTGTTGTTATAGAGAGAGAGAGAGAGAGAGAGAGCTAGCTAGCCGTTAGCTTAGCATTCAGAGTGGGGATTGCACTCCTATAAAAGCCATATCCAACGGGACAGTGATGCTTTACTGCACAAAGGTTATATAGTGTTATGTTTTTGAACTCTTTATTATATCAAATTGATATTCTTGGATGTCTGCAGCGCTATTTAATAACATAAAAGTAATATAAAAATTAAAAAGCGAAAAAGCCATTTTCTATAAAACATTCAGGGAGATTTTAAGTCAGCTGGAACAAGAAGCTCCGCGGGGGTTTGTCATAGCAACAAATCACAAAGGACAATTATTAAAATATGTCGTATTTACAGGAGTGGAAGATCATTTACAGTACAAATATATATCCATCCATCCAGCCCGCTGCTGGTTGTTGCCATGGCAACATCAGTAGCCAAGTCTCAGAGAACGAGACGTCGTGAACCAATCAGGTGGAGAAACATTAGCGTCAGTGTTGCCAAAGTTTGTTTGCCACCAATGAGGGGGGAACGCCAGAGCAGGGGGAATGAGAGAGGGGAACGCCAGAGCAGGGGGAATGAGAGAGGGGAACGCCAGAGCAGGGGAATGAGAGAGGGAAACGCCAGAGCAGGGAATGAGAGGGGGAACGCCAGAGCAGGGGAATGAGAGGGGAAACGCCAGAGCAGGGGAATGAGAGAGGAACGCCAGAGCACGGGAATGAGAGAGGGAACGCCAGAGCAGGGGGAATGAGAGAGGGGAACGCCAGAGCAGGGGGAATGAGAGAGGAAACCAGAGCAGGGGAATGAGAGGGGGAACGCCAGAGCAGGGGGAATGAGAGGGGGAAACGCCAGAGCAGGGGGAATGAGAGAGGGGAACGCCAGAGCACGGGGAATGAGAGAGGGGAACGCCAGAGCAGGGGGAATGAGAGAGGGGAAACGCCAGAGCAGGGGGAATGAGGAGGAGGAGAATGCCAGAGCAGGGGGAATGAGAGGAAGGGAATGCCAGAGCAGGAGGAATGAGAGGGGGGGAATGCCAGAGCAGGAGGAATGACGGGGAAACACCAGAGTAGGGGGGAATGAGAGGAGGGGAACGCCAGAGCAGGAGGAATGAGAGGGGGAAACAACAGAGCAGGGGGAATGAGAGGGGGAAACACCAGAGCAGGGGGAATGAGAGGGGGAAACACCAGAGCAGGGGGAATGAGAGGGGGAAACACCAGAGCAGGGGAATGAGAGGGGAAACACCAGAGCAGGGGAATGAGAGGGGAAACACCAGAGCAGGGGGAATGAGAGGAAACACCAGAGCAGGGGGAAGGAGAGATAAAATATACTTTTTAAAGCAAAACGTAGCGATGTAGCCAAACCCTCGTATGATTATGTCGACTAATGGATTAGTTGATGAAAGCTCAGATGGGCCGATTTGGAATCTTTCCCCTTATGACCTCATAAGGGGCAAGAGTCCAGATCGAAAGTGATTATGATGCCCATCCTTAGTTTCTTTGTAAAATATTGAATAATTTTAATAACTGTGGTGAGAAGTCTCAAACATGAGGAAACAACAGATTTAATGTAGCATCTCACACGTCAAAACGTTCGGCAATCCGCGATTTAATATTTAACAAAAATGTTTTATTACGTAAAGTCGTCATCGGAAAAGTAATTTAAATGATTCTATAAATGTTATAAAGGGCGACGGGAGGAAATGTGCTTCCAACTCTGGATATATATTTGTGCTGTAACAAAAACATTCTGGACATTTTGAATAATTTGTGCCTTGTACCTAAAAACTGACACCCCGCCACAATAAGAGCCCAACAGTTGCTGGCTGATATCCACAGTGTTTTCTAAGAGACGGGGGGGGGGGGTGGCTGAGGGTTGTTCACGTTTGAATATTTTGGTCTAAAAACTGTATATTTGGAGCTTAAACCCCTCAGCCACAGTGTGTGTGTGTGTGTGTTTTCCACATCTGCGACTAAATTCACTAATTAAAATAAAATTAGACGCTGCTTTAGTTTAAAAACAACAACTGCCATTTTTTGGGGGGAGTGGGGGTAAGAGCCCAGATGTGTTTTTCTTTCTGCACTCCTTTTCTTTTATGATGACCGTGTTGTCTCCGGGTTGGTCGGCGTGCAGCTCTACAGCCGAAGGGCTGGTTTGGTTTTCAACCTGGACCAGTGGTCAGTGTCTAAGTTACTGATGGGGGAGAGAGAGAGAGAGAGAGAGAGAGAGAGAGAGAGAGAGAGAGAGAGAGAGAGAGAGTGTGGTGCTAACATTAGATCAAACAAAGTGGTGGAGCAAGATATAGAAAGAACAGAGAGAGAGAGAGCGGTGCTAACGTTAGCTAAACAAAGTGGTGGAGCAAGCTAGAAAAAGAACAGAGAGAGAGAGAGAGAGAGAGAGAGAGAGAGAGCGGTGCTAACGTTAGCTAAACAAAGTGGTGGAGCAAGCTAGAAAAAGAACAGAGAGAGAGAGAGAGAGAGGAAGCGGTGTTAATGTTGAGTGAGCTCCCTGTACAGGTACAGGATGTGAGGCAAGTGCAGATTTGCATCGCGCGTGCGTCACTTTGCGACAAGTAGCATAGAAGATGCTAACGAGAGACTTCTGTAACGTCAACACAGTAAAAATGGACCTACTTAACCAAGTTGGTTCACTGCTAGCTTAGCTACAAGTTAGCATCAAACACAACAAAGGCTGTCAGTTGAATGGTGTTTTGAGCTAACGTTAGCAACTAAACAACCATAGATAGCATAGTATGACAGTTATGCCGTAAACCGTTTAAATCTGAGCATGCGCGACTCACATCAGGTAGTGACACTCGCTGTGTGTGAACACAAAACAGAACAATGGGGTCCAGGTTGGAAAAAAACAGACAAAGTTACCGTTTAACAAAGCTGCAGGAGCAGAGCGGGTGGACGGGTAACTAACCAAAGGGGGTTGATTCTGGCATTTCTTAACGGTCTGGACTCGGATGAAATCTCATTTTATTTGGGTTCGACACAGTTACCTCTGGGCTGCATCTTCCCCTCTTCACATGTGCTTGTAATGACCACCCGTTAAATACCCTAAGAAGAGATCGTTAGCGGCATAAGCTGGCCTTTGTCGCCACTTGGAGACGATGTTTCTCAGAAGAAACCCGAGGTGCACCGTCAGACACCATGTACAGCACCGCCCTCACTCACAAATGTGGTAGTGTTTGTATTTTGCAGAAAAATATACAAAAATAAACAGGCTCTGTTACAAATGTCTCCGTGTGGTCTGTCGTCATTGCTTCTTCAGCTATTTAGATAATAAATTCATTAATTATCACTAGTGCCCGACTGATAAAGGAATTTAAGACCGATACGAATATTTGGTTATTATATATCGGCCGATATTTTTTTTTTTTTTTGAAGTGAGAAAACGCATACAAAACAAACATATTCCCCAACATTAGTTATTTGTTAGTTCTCACTAAAATAATATGATAATAATTTGTATTGTTACAACAGAACATCAAAACATAAAGTGTTGCCAACAGGGACGTTGTAGAGCGTCCTCTGGTGGACAGACTATGCAACGCCATCACTAACGGGGACGTTGTAGAGCGTCCTCTGGTGGACAGACTATGCAACGCCATCACTAACGGGGACGTTGTAGAGCGTCCTCTGGTGGACAGACTATGCAACGCCATCACTAACGGGACGTTGTAGAGCGTCCTCTGGTGGACAGACTATGCAACGCCATCACTAACGGGACGTTGTAGAGCGTCCTCTGGTGGACAGACTATGCAACGCCATCACTAACGGGGACGTTGTAGAGCGTCCTCTGGTGGACAGACTATGCAACGCCATCACTAACAGGGACGTTGTAGAGCGTCCTCTGGTGGACAGACTATGCAACACCATCACTAACAGGGACGTTGTAGAGCGTCCTCTGGTGGACAGACTATGCAACACCATCACTAACGGGACGTTGTAGAGCGTCCTCTGGTGGACAGACTATGCAACGCCATCACTAACGGGACGTTGTAGAGCGTCCTCTGGTGGACAGACTATGCAACGCCATCACTAACAGGGACGTTGTAGAGCGTCCTCTGGTGGACAGACTATGCAACACCATCACTAACGGGGACGTTGTAGAGCGTCCTCTGGTGGACAGACTATGCAACGCCATCACTAACGGGGACGTTGTAGAGCGTCCTCTGGTGGACAGACTATGCAACGCCATCACCAACAGGGACGTTGTAGAGCGTCCTCTGGTGGACAGACTATGCAACACCATCACTAACAGGGACGTTGTAGAGCGTCCTCTGGTGGACAGACTATGCAACACCATCACTAACAGGGACGTTGTAGAGCGTCCTCTGGTGGACAGACTATGCAACGCCACCAAAAACATCGCCGCGGTGGGTCCATTCTGATTGGACAACGCTCAACTTGTCAGTTCTGTTCGGACAGACCTGCCCCACTAAAGGGAAAACGGGCCGTTCCTATTGGCTGCCAATGTGTGTGCACCTTCAGATGGACGAAAGCCTGAGTGAACGAAGGAAAATCCTCTGAAAAACCTCCAGCACTGACAACATCGCAGAGCGTCCCAATACGGAGGACAGACTTCTCAAAAAGAGTCAAAAAGAGACAACAAACGCAACGAAACGCGTCAATATCACGGACACTTCAGAGGAAATGTGGCTAAGAGGTGACAGATAAATGAAGTAGAAAGTGCCACAAAAAGTCCCTCAAATTTGTTGTTGAGTACGTCACGTTTGGCTGCTCGATTATGGAAAAAAATATAATCACGATTATTTCAGTCAACATTGAAATCACGACATTTTAACACATTTACTCGTTGATTTCTGGAAAGATTTTGCAATCACTGAACTGTCAATCGTGTTGTCTTCCCTGTCGGGACCTTCTCATATCACTCGGGACTTATTTGGGGTTTTAAAAACAATTCTGAAGTAAGATTTTCCTTCATAATCTATCAACAAATATGGTCTTTATCTCCATTTCCAGCAGCTGAGATAACATCTATATTCAGGGAATGAATCAGTCTCTACTAGAACACTATTAAAGATGGAAGTGGGGTTCATTTTTATCATCAGGTTATAATTCATGTTAAAAATCACTATGGAAACAACATAAGTGTCATATCCAGAATAATGAGTCAGGAATACATGTTTATCAGGAAATAAGGTAAGGTGCTGATTTCAGGTAGACATTTGTATTTTGTAAAAATGTCATAATCTTTTATTAAGGGATCTGAATCCCTATACCCCCACACACACACACACACACACACACACACACACACACACACACACACACACACAGACACACGCAAAAACACACACACACACACAAACACGCAAAGACAAACACAAAGACAAACACACACACACAGAAACACACAAAGACAAACACACAGACACACACACACACACACACAGAAACACGCAGACAAACACACAGACACACACACACAGAAACACGCAAAGACAAACACACAGACACACACACACAGAAACACACAAAGACAAACACACAGACACACACAAAGACAAACACAC
>JABXJD010000258.1:540000-567500 GCA_013375575.1 Percina caprodes
GCTAGCATGACTAGTCATATTTCATACAATGTGTGGCTGGCCCGGGTCAAAAAAGACGGTTTCCCCCGGGCTAAACAACTTTTCTGGGGTAAACACAGCATGTATATCCTTTATATTATCGTCAAAAACAACATAAACACGACTGTGGCGAAGATATCGGTACTCTAGCTAGCTAAACCGTCTCTAACTGTAGAATCAAACCGGATCTAACCAGATGCAGCGGCTAGAGCCAGGTTATATTCCCGCGCTTTGCACCTGCTTGAATTTGATTGGACGTTGCTAGTCACCCCGCCCCCCTACCCCTTCGATTGAGCCAATGGTTGTGAAGCATAGCAACACGCTTACCGTAATGCCTCAAATATAGACCAGTAGTCAATTAAAAGACGTGCCTTTGATAGTGGCCGGGGGCGTGGTCAACACGGACAAATAAAGGCCCCGGCTTTTATTTAAGGAATTACGGTATTTATTTCTCTGGCCAAACTCAACATGTACCAAAATGTCAATACTGAGTATTTATTAATTAAAACTCAAAATTGTACCCAAGTACTTTAGTGAAAGTAATTTCCATCACAGGAGTGGTTCATAAGTACGAATACCAAACTATAGAAATGCTTTGATACAAGTCCTACGTTGAAAAGGTTACTTTGGCTAAGTAAAAGTATATATTATATTAAGTATTATCAGGAAAATGTACTCAAAAGTAAAATAATTAAAAGGAAAAGCAACAAACCTGGAAGCTGGGACCATAAAATGTTTTTACATGAATGATTAAATAGTTGCCAATTCATTTTTTGTTAATAGACTAATTGATTAATCCTTCCAGATGTACTTAAAATCTTAATTTGTAAATTAACTAAAGCTGTCAGATTTGTACTTAACATGGAGTTTTTTGTATTTACAAATCCACAATTAGTTCCTGTGGTTTCACAGCAACAAAATGTCAAGAATATTAAGAAATACAAGTATAAAAACGCTGCAAATGGCTCATTATTTTATAAAATAAACCTTTTATTTTATCAAAACGTTGATCATAACAGCAGTAAGATCATGACGATAATGCACAGAAATGGAATAAAACAGAGTACACGAAAATTAGTGCAAAAAAATCACAAATACAAAAATATATTGCACTTGAAGTTTTAGGTGGAAGAAGTTATTTGTAAACATTTGATCTTTTTATGCTTTTTCTTTATCGCGAGCTCGTTAATATATCGCGAGCTCGTTAATATATCGCGAGCTCGTTAATATATCGCGAGCTCGTTAATATATCGCGAGCTCGTTAATATCGGTGTTTAAAGAAGAGAAACTACAGCGAAGGAGACGTCATCGTGGTCGCAGCTGTGCTGTTTCTTCAGACCTCGTCTGGGTTTGTACCTGATCTCTCTCACACACACACACACACACACACACACACACACACACACACACACACACACACACACACACACACACACACACACACACACACACACACACACACACACACGTCTCACTCTCACACACCTGTCTCACTCTCACACACACACACACACACACACACACACACACACACACACACCTGTCTCACTCTCACACACCTGTCTCTCACTCTCACACACACACACACACACACACACACACACACACACACATCTCACTCTCTCACACACACACCTGTCTCACTCTCACACACACACCAGTCTCACACACACACACACACACCAGTCTCACACACACACACCAGTCACACACACACACACCAGTCACACACACACCAGTCACACACACACCAGTCACACACACACACCAGTCTCACTCTCTCTCACACACCTGTCTCACTCTCACACGCACACACAGTGTTCAACCTCTCGCCCCGCCCATGACTATTCTGATTGGTTTAAAGAAATGCCATTAAACCAGAGCATCCCCATCCCCAAATGCTGTGTGGAGTAGCCAGACCCTCCTTCAGCGCACTTTGGAGGAGGGTCTGGCAAAGCGAGACTAGTGGGAGCAACACCTGCAGGCCCCAGAGGCTCTAACTGGAACTGGAACGGCTTTTACGCCGTCTCACATGTGCCAATTAGAAGAGAGGACAATGATGACTATGTTTACATGCACGTAATATTCGGGGTTTTGCCCTTATTCCGAAAAAAGACGATATTCAGACTAAGTTGATGATGTGCAGCCGTGCAAAACAGGATCTTTCCACCGCTGACGAACAGCTGACGATCAGAAAGAGGTCGGCTCATATGTAAGAGCCGTTGATATTCTAAGTATTTTGGCGTTTTTCCATCGATGGTTCCTGCTCGCCTCGGCCCCCCGTCCTCCGTTTTCAGATTAGTACCGCTTCATGCGTGAGCTGTGGCTGGTCGTCATAGCGACTGCCGTGACCTGACGCAACACACACACAAAAAAACGCCATAATGATAATATTTAAAAGTAGCTGAGTTCCTCCTTTTCTTTCGGCCGTGCAGCTCCACCACAGCCCTGCAATCGGCCGGCTGGTTGGTTTGGGGAGTTGGAAGTTTTCGGAGCGCCCGTGTTCACGCCCGTGTTCACGCCCGTGTTCACGCCCGTGTTCACGCCCGTGTTCACGCCCGTGATCACGCCCGTGTTCACGCCCGTGTTCACGCCCGTGTTCACGCCCGTGATATGCGGCTCGCTGAATATGTGCAGTTATGTTTCTCCCGCTGGCCGAAAGATGTTACTCTGTGGTTGCGTCACGCTTCGTCTCGGCTAAAGGGATGTTTCTTTTTTCAAATATAAAAAAAAATAAAATAAAAAAAATCACAAAAAAAAATCAGTGGATTCAAAATTCAGACTAGAAAGTGTCATAATTGCCCTTTTTTACAGTTAAAGGTGTCCTGGCAGTTTTACAATGGTGGCCTACAGGGAAAATCCTTTTTGGGTTGGGGGGGGTTATTATGGAACCCACGCAACTTTGAGGCAAGACCCGCCCTTCAATAGCATTCACACGCTACCATTGGCCAGGCGTCCATGCTTACGCGAGGTACCATAACCTGATTAGTTCAGGTCCTGTACCCTGACCAATCGGCTATCCTAGACCTTAACCAATCAAGGTCAATGCCTAACCACCACCTCCAACCAATAGGGCTGCGTCGTAGGGCGGGACTTGCCTAGAAGTTACGTTTTCGTTGCAATACCATGATTGGCCATTGGAATAAAATGGCTGCTAGGCTGAGCTCAACTGCCTGGGGGCCTGTTTTGTGTCCAGCAACCATAGCAACGCACACAGCTGACTGTAAGCCGTAAACAGGCAAGAGGCGGTAAACTGTCAAACTGCAGTAAAAACCCTGATTGAGATCCTGGATCTGCTACATACACCACCAAAGAATGCCTCTAAAACCTGAATAATACCAAAATATTACACTTAATCGGAAAATGCTATATTCAGAAAAAGGCCTTATTCAGAATATGCCGTTTACACGACCTGTATCAAATTCTGAATATGTCATATGTGCATGTAAACTCACTGATTGGTTACATCTGTGGACAGAATCTATTGGAGCATTCAGGTCTGTGTCAATCTGCGTTATTAAAACCACCGATAGAAAAACAGTAATTACGGTATGTGCAAAATTCACTGTGAGGCAGGAGGAGGCGTCCTCTGACCGCAGAGAGTGAACTTTGTTCATCGCCCCGTCGTACCGGGGTGTCAGAGACAACTTGTTCTGCCTCATGTTGAGCACAGGATCCGGATGATCCAGCACGGCTCGAAATCCATGGTCCATATGTCAACGGTCACCCAATACTGGGTCAGCAGACTGTCCCGGGTCAGGGAGGCCTGATTCATCGTGATATATGATCTGGTGAGAAGCTGGCTGTGTGAGCTAAAGGGTGACTTGTTTGTGCAGAAGCCCGAAGTCTGAGCTCACATCAGCGGGACGGACACGTGTCGGGTCTCCTGACGTCCGCGGCCCCGTCCCCGCACACCACCACGGGGTCAGGGTAAGGATCCACCTGAAGGGATGGGACACATACCCCCCCAAAAGGTTAGTCTGAAAGTATTTTTAACTTCTACATCCATGTTGAAAAGGCATATAATTAAAGATTGATGTTTGGATTTTATTAATCAATATTAGATCACTCAAACAAAGACAGCTTTTCATTGAAGAATCAATTATTTTAACCCAGCCCTGGTATAATCAGTTAGTGTGTGACAGCTGTGTGTGTGTGTGTGTGTGTGTGTGTGTGTGTGTGTGTGTGTGTGTGTGTGTGTGTACCTCAGAGTAGAGTGGTGGGGGCAGGTATCTGAACTCTGTTATGTAAGTTAGCAGAGAGCCCTCTTCCTCTCCGTCTCCGTCAGACCGATCACAGCTGTGCAGACAGTCCCGCCTGTGGGACTCGGATATTTCCAGATCGTTGTAACTTGGCGGTGCTGCGGAAAACAAACAAGTATCACGTTAGAGATGTTCTGAGCGTAGACGGTAAGAATAAGTGGGAGGTGCATTCTCTGCAACGTCCAGCAGGGGGAGACTTCACTGACTCCAAAAAGAAGTCCGTTTTAAAGAAGTCTCTGAGAAAATGACCCGATTTTTCACTTGATTCATTACCTCGGTAAACATTTTAATGAGTTTATGTTCTCAATCATTAGTTTCAATTCTTGATGCTCTTTTAGTGAATGATGGTCGTATTTATTTTAAAAAAAGACAATAAAACAGGGGATGCCTTAGGACCTGTCGGTCAAGACAGAGGCTTAGCGATGCTAACCATGCTAACACTGGGGACATGTTTTGGGTGTTTGTGTGTTTTTACTTTAGTTAATTGGAACAAGACATCGTTAGGCATTGGTCGCCTTAAAAGTCTTGTTCAGCGTACCGCCAACCAAGCTAGCTAGCGTTAGCGTGTAACTTAAGGGAAAGTCTGATGAGTTTCTGTTCTGCCGTACGGGCGGATGAACGGCTCCAGTACCCGGAGGTAAACCTCCGCTGGATGACTCGCTTCAGAAAAGTCGACTGCAACTTTCCCTCGTTAGCGTTTAGCTTAGCGCCGCGTCATCCTCCCCAGCTCCACACTCTACAAAAATCATCCAGATTCAACAAAGATGGCGATGGCCTAACTGCCAAATTACAAGGCTTCAAAACACAGTCCACAAACCAATCTGTGAGATCATCAAGGATGCAATTAGGGTCGGGGGGGGGATAAAATATACAGCACAGTATTGCAATATTTTCAGTGGCAATACTCGATCGATACACAGACTCAAAGTATGGATCTTTTATTATATGTTATGATTTTGCAGCAATAAAATGTAAGGGATATGAACAAAAAGAAATGTATATTTTTAGATAAAACAGGAAAACAGGGACGTCATTAGAAATTGGGGAAAAATTAGAAGTTGGAAAAAAGGTAATATATATTGCAATATATCGCAGAATATTGCAATATGTTTAAAATCACAATAATATCGTATCGTGGCATAAGTATCGTGATGATATCGCATCGGAGGAGTCTGGTGATTCCCCCCCTACTAGATATCGTCTTAGATTTTGGATATTGTAATATCGTAATATGGCATAAGTCTGCATTACAGTAAAGTGATGTCATTTCCTGAAACTGATCCCCCCTCCCTACATGCAATGTGGTTATTTTTACAGTGTGGTTGTGAGAAAGGTTCATGAAGCGTACGCCGTACCCTCGGGTCTCTCCGACAGGCCCAGCCAGCTCAAAGTGCTGCAGCTGCTACTGATGCTGGAGGTGCGGGTGGCGCAGGCGTGCAGAGGTATGGTCCCGATCACCAGCGGCAGCGAGAGAGACAAATTCAACCCGCCGGGGACGTCCACATACACCTGCAGCCAGACAGGAAGTGTTGGTAAAAACAGGAAGAACATTTATGTCTCAGTGGGAGCCAGTTGAAGCTTTTGGAGGATTCATAAATACATGAATTTGTTATTCATTCGGTAGGAAACACGCAACGAATTCTAACGCTTTCACAGCAACTTCCTGGACGGGGTAAACCCAGCCCGATCTGCCGCCATTATCTGTTGTTAGCTCCGCCCCTTGCGCTACGTAGCCAAGATGTAAATGTGCTGTATTTATAAAGCGCTTTTCTAGTCTTAACGACTACTCAAAGCGCTTCTACATCATACAGGATACATTCACCATCACACACATTCATACACTGTGGCCGAGGCTGCCGTACAAGGTGCCACCTGCTCATCAGATAAACACTCACACACATTCACACTCCGAAGACACAGCATCGGGGGAAAAATCGGGGTTCAGTGTCTTGCCCAAGGACACTTTGACATGAGCCTGCAGGGCCAGGGATTGAACCTCCAACCTTCCAATTGGCAGGCAGCCGCTCTACCGCTGAGCCACAGCCGGACGGATGGCGACCGTTGAGGGTGGAAAAGTGTCCATCGATCCACACTCAACTGTTTGACCGTTATGAGTGCACCATCCGGGAACTCTACATGCATTTGACCACACTATGTACTCAAATAGCTAGTATAATAATAATAATAATAATAATAATAATAATAATAATAATTAATCCCATAAGGGGAAATTACAATTTACACTCTGTTGTTATTACACACAGGCCTGAACTACACACACATGCTCAGGTCCTATACATGCACTAATGGAGAGATCTCAGAGAAAGTGTGTGTGTGTGTGTGTGGGGGGGGATGCCTTGCTCAAGAGCACCTTGGCACCTTAAGTACAGATAGATAGATAGATAGATAGATAGATAGATAGATAGATAGATAGATAGATAGATAGATAGATAGATAGATAGATAGATAGATAGATAGATAGATAGATAGATAGATAGATAGATTTCATTGGTTGAAGGACTATCTAATTGCGTACAGAGTCATTTGAACTCTGCCCGTTGATCACGCCTCTTGTGCAGTAGAAACTACAGAGCAGATGTGTTTGGACGGCTTACAGCCGAAACAGTGGTTTTACGTGGTGGACTCACCACGAGGGCGTACTCCACCCTGATGATGGGGCAGTCCAGGATGGACGGTGACACCGGGGGGATCTTGAGCACTTTGCCCTCCCAGCTCTGGCTCTTGCCCTGCGGCAGAGCGTCTGCTCTCAGATTGGACACCAGTTGCTGGATCTGCTTGCCCTTGCCCTTGGCGAAGAAGGTCTGCGTCTGGTACAGAGCGGCCTTGGGCACCACCACCCGGGACGAGCAGTTCTCCACCTCGGCGAAGATTTGGATCGACTCGCCTTGGAGAGAAGGGAGAAAAGATCAGTCTGGCAGACTGAGGGAGAGAGTTGGAATAAGTAGGATCTTAAGAGTAAAGAAGAAGAGGGTGCAGGACTTAAACGCATTCTTATGAATGATATCGCATGAAAACTTATGCAACAATTTGTATGTACTGCGAAATTGGCGACAGATAGTCAGTAGTGTAATATATAAATAAACTGTAGATATATGTATAATAAATGTCCAAAATTAAGTCTTGTAATATATTTTTTGTGTAGAGAAACAATGGATAAACATCGTTTGGAGGCGGTTAATGAGCAATAAATCCTGTTATTATACATTATATATACACAGTGGCTTAAGAAAGTTTACACACCCAGGCTAAAGTTGATTAAAAAGATAAATAAATAATAATATAAATCTTTTGGAAATTGATGTTATTGCTTTAATACAAAAAAAAAAAAATCGGAAAATCTAACCTTTAAGGACACCAATTTTCTTTGTGAATGAATAATGTTTCATAAATAAATAAATAAATATTCTTCCTTAAAATACAGGGGGCATAATTATACACCCCCCTATGTTAAAATACAGGGCATAAGTATACACCCCTATGTTAAAATACAGGGGCATAAGTATACACCCCCCTATGTTAAAATACAGGGGCATAAGTATACACCCCCCTATGTTAAAATACAGGGGCATAAGTATACACCCCCTATGTTAAAATACAGGGGCATAAGTATGCACCCCCCTATGTTAAAATACAGGGGCATAAGTATACACCCCCCTATGTTAAAATACAGGGGGCATAAGTATACACCCCCCTATGTTAAAATACAGGGGCATAAGTATACACCCCCTATGTTAAAATACAGGGGCATAAGTATACACCCCCCTATGTTAAAATACAGGGGCATAAGTATACACCCCCCTATGTTAAAATACAGGGGCATAAGTATACACCCCCCTATGTTAAAATACAGGGGCATAAGTATACACACCCTATGTTAAAATACAGGGGCATAAGTATACACCCCCCTATGTTAAAATACAGGGGCATAAGTATACACACCCTATGTTAAAATACAGGGGCATAAGTATACACCCCCCTATGTTAAAATACAGGGGCATAAGTATACACCCCCCTATGTTAAAATACAGGGGCATAAGTATACACCCCCTATGTTAAAATACAGGGGCATAAGTATACACCCCCTATGTTAAAATACAGGGGCATAAGTATACACCCCCTATGTTAAAATACAGGGGCATAAGTATACACCCCTATGTTAAAATACAGGGGCATAAGTATACACCCCCTATGTTAAAATACAGGGGCATAAGTATACACCCCCTATGTTAAAATACAGGGGCATAAGTATACACCCCCTATGTTAAAATACAGGGGCATAAGTATACACCCCCTATGTTAAAATACAGGGGCATAAGTATACACCCCCTATGTTAAAATACAGGGGCATAAGTATACACCCCCTATGTTAAAATACAGGGGCATGAGTATACACCCCCTATGTTAAAATACAGGGGCATAAGTATACACCCCCTATGTTAAAATACAGGGGCATAAGTATACACCCCCTATGTTAAAATACAGGGGCATAAGTATACACCCCCCTATGTTAAAATACAGGAGGCATAAGTATACACCCCTATGTTAAAATACAGGGGGCATAAGTATACACCCCCTATGTTAAAATACAGGGGCATAAGTATACACCCCCTATGTTAAAATACAGGGGCATAAGTATACACCCCCCTATGTTAAAATACAGGAGGCATAAGTATACACCCCCCTATGTTAAAATACAGGGGCATAAGTATACACCCCCCTATGTTAAAATACAGGAGGCATAAGTATACACCCCTATGTTAAAATACAGGGGCATAAGTATACACCCCCTATGTTAAAATACAGGGGCATAAGTATACACCCCTATGTTAAAATACAGGGGCATAAGTATACACCCCCTATGTTAAAATACAGGGGCATAAGTATACCCCCTATGTTAAAATACAGGGGCATAAGTATACACCCCTATGTTAAAATACAGGGGCATAAGTATACACCCCCTATGTTAAAATACAGGGGCATAAGTATACACCCCCTATGTTAAAATACAGGGGCATAAGTATACACCCCCTATGTTAAAATACAGGGGCATAAGTATACCCCCTATGTTAAAATACAGGGGCATAAGTATACACCCCCTATGTTAAAATACAGGGGCATAAGTATACACCCCCTATGTTAAAATACAGGGGCATAAGTATACACCCCCTATGTTAAAATACAGGGGCATAAGTATACACCCCCCTATGTTAAAATACAGGGGCATAAGTATACACCCCCCTATGTTAAAATACAGGGGGCATAAGTATACACCCCCCTATGTTAAAATACAGGGGGCATAAGTATACCCCCCCCTATGTTAAAATACAGGGGCATAAGTATACACCCCCCTATGTTAAAATACACATTCTAAGTACAGTGTGTTTATGTATGAAAGCGTCATGAGAACATCCTGACGGGTCGGCTCACCTGGTGTGTAGCCCTTTCGCTCGATCTTGGCGCTGAGGGAGATCGGGCCTGAAGCACAGAACCAGCAGCACAGCGTCTTCTCCTTCGAACCAGCCTGAGGCGCCTGCGGCACACAACCATCAACGTTAACACCTCGACATCACAGCCGCTCCTCCCCCCCTCAAGGGACAACATGTGGGGAGGCGTGCTCATTCGCTTTCTCACCGAGAGATGGAGGAGAAGACTGATACCAAACATGATCCCTACAGAGAGAAACCTCTTTGTTAAAGAGTAACGTCGTCTTTTTGTTGGTGAATATGATGCTACAGCCGGTTAGCTTAGTTTAGCATGAAGACTGGAAACGGGGGCTCTGTCTAAAGATAATATCATCATCTCATAATCAACATCTCTAAAACTCACTAATTCTCATCATTAGTTAATAATAATACATTTTATTTGTAATGCACTTCACATTTAAACAAATCTCAAAGGGCTACAGGTAAGATCAGAAAGCAAGGTAAAAAAACATCAGTGTAAAATATCCATAAATAGTGCGACAACATTTTTGTGCAAGGTTAAAACTAATAAGTTCTGCTAAAAAGAAATGTTTTTAGTCCTTTTTTAAAAAGGTTGAGACCGAGTCAATACTGAGACTTTGAGGGTTTCAGACCGGGTCAAGACCGAGACTTTGAGGGGTTGAGACAGAGTCAAGACCAAGACCAGATTTCTGTTAGACAGCTGGAGCTTCTTCTCCTGTCTCCCCCATTCCCTTCCTTGAGTGTGTGAAAGGGGGCAGGAGGAGATTATATATGAGTCACGTTATTGGTTGCAATTGCAATTTTAAACACAAAGGCCTAAATTAGACAGTGCACAGGCAATTTAGCGAAATCCATGCAGTTCTGGTCTTGACCGGTCTTGAAATCAAATCCTGGGGTCAACATTAAAAAATTGGCCTTAAAATCCAAGACCGATCTTGAGCGATACAACACACACTGCTAAATACGCTCATTTTTTTATCGTGCTGTCAATGGACACTTTTCTTCCAATAATGCAATGAGCAAAGGAAGTGGAGAAGCTGCTCAAAGATTAAAAAGGAAATCCAGTAAATTGTGGTTGGGGGACACACACACAAAGCATTGCCTTTGACAGACGTGTTCCTGTTGGCTGCAGTGGCATCCAAAGTGGATGCCATAGAAATAAAGGGTTCCCGTGGGGTGTTAGAAGTATTAAAAAGTCTTACATTTAATATTTAAAACAAAATGAAATAGGCCTTAAAAGTTTTTTTTATTGATTGATTTTGAATTCAAAGGTCTTAAATGTTTTTCTTGTCCTTTCGTAGGATTAATGTTGCAGTAGATACTTTCTAAAGTCCACGATCTTCCCAATCCTACCTACGGCTCCTTTAAATAACGTAATATCACAGATGAATATTTTTATTTTATTAAATTCAGGTAACGTTAGGCCCCTTGGTAAATACTTCTTTTCTCAGGCTTAAAATCAATTCAGATGTTGCATTATATGGCCGTGAAGCAGGTATTACATTTCATCCTATGTGGTATTAAATAGACTTAAAAAGTCTTAATTTGAACTGGAATCTGAAACTAGAATCCTGGGGCCCTAAAATAGAATTTATACTATTGTCCCGGGTATCCTTCAATATACGTACGATGCAGAATGACTGCATTATTATTTCATTAGAATATACCTTTTGTGTCATATTGCTTAATAACCGTACAAATAGATTTAGAAAATGAGATGAAGCCATCCTAACATTGTGTTAATGTGCTGTACATATAACTGTTTATTGTGTTTTCCTGATGCTTTGGCATGATTGTTATTGAAACGTCCGTGCCAATAAAGCTCCTTGAATTGAACTGATGAAGAACATGTTCTATGTTCTCTGATCATCAAAGGCTGGAACGTGTCATGCAGAATGACATCACAGTGTGGAACGTGTCATGCAGAATGACATCACAGTGACATCACATCATGGCCTTCTATTCTCTATAAATACAACCCTGGTGCTTCCAGGCAGTTAACAGTCTGAACTCAGTCACGACACATCTCTACTGTCTATCGCAACAAAGACTCTTCTTCAACAACCATGACAACAACGCCTGAAACAGTCGTCTGCACGACTTCCAACATACGGTTCGAGGACCTAACAAAGGACCCGGTGGAAACTCAAGAACGGATCAACCAGCTGGTCTCCCACATTGCCGGCCTGGAGGAGGAGAAAGGCAAAATCCTGACGGCGCTACGTTCGGAGAGAACCATCAGGAAAAATGTCCAGAAGGACAGTAAGCTCAAGGAGCAGGAGAAAGACAAAGAGATTCTCCTTCTCCAGGAAAGCTTAAAGGCGGAGAAGACCATCTCCATGTCTGCCCAATTTAACTACAGCCGGGTTGTTGGGCTCTGGAAGCAGGAGAGACTCAGAGGGACCCAGGAGAAGAAGGACAAGGACCCCACGCTGCAGACTCTGGCTGAGGACAATAAGCAATTGAGCTTCGTCAACCAACAAAAGGACAACCTGATCACGAGAATATTGGTAGAAAAGATGGATTTGGAAAGAAAATATCTGGAGAGCGAAGCCAAGCTAAGAGAGAAGGAACAGCAGATGATCCAGAGGGAGGCTGAGGTTGAAATTAAACTCGCCGCTCTGGAAGACCAAATGGCACGAGAGCTCGCTGCAAAGGAGGAAAGCTTGGAAAAAAGGTATGATCTGGAAAAAGAGAGAAGAGAAAAGGAGTGGATCCTCAAAGGGAGCCAAATGGAGGAGGAAATCCAGCTCTTAAAAGAAAAGGTCTCAGCTCTTCAGATCCAGAGCCACAGCCTCCAGGACTTTGAGAAGTTGAGCAAGAGAATGGAGGAGTGCAGCACCAAAGAGAGCCAAATGGAGAACAACATCAACATCCTAAAAGCTCAAAACGCTGAACTTCAGGTCCAGCTCCTCAGCCTGCAGGACCTGGCCCTGAAGACTGATAAGGAGAAGGTCCGCATGAGAAAGGAGGAGGAAAAGGCCAAGAAAGCAGAAGAAGACAGGCTGAAAAAGGAGAGGAAAGAGGAGGAGAAGAGAGAGAAAAAACAGAAGGAGGAAAATAAGAAGCAAGAGAAGGAAGAATTGAAAAGAAAGAAGAAGGAAAAAGAGGAGATGGAGAAAAGAGTCAAGCAAGAGAAGAAGGAGCAGGCGAAGAGAGAGAAGGAGGGATTGAAAGAAAAGGAGGCGAGAGCGACGGAAGAGCAGCAGAACGAGATGAGAGAGGATTAACTCCATCAACCTTTCTCTCCTCCACTTCACCCACACCCACACCCACACCCACACACACACCCACACACACACACCCTAAAGAACCGGGTGATCCGGTTCACATAGTGCTGGTGTACTCCAGGTGATCTGGTTTTAACGCCACATTTCAATAATTAAAAAATAAAAACATTTCTAAAATGAATCTCTTATCTGAGCATTTGTCTTTTTAAACGGGTTCAATACAAACAAACATCTATGATTCACATCTTCACCTTTTTGATTCAACTGAAGATGATCTTTCATTTTCATCTTAACCCTTGTGTTGTCTTCACCTTTGGGACCCTCATGTTGCCCCCATGTTGCCCCCATGTTGTCCCCATGTTGTCCCCATGTTGTCCCCATGTTGTCCCCATGTTGTCCCCATGTTGTCCTATATCAATGTTCTTTTTAATTCCCCAAAATAACATGATTGATTCCACACAACGCTCTTTGCCAAGTACAAATCTCTACTTTCATTAATTTTGGGGCGTCTTATTCAATTTTATAGCATTTGAAACCAAATTGAAGTGTTTTTGAAATAGTATTGAGAGTAAAAGTTGACATATTCCAGTCTGTGATTATCATCAACATCCATTCCTTTAATTTTAGTCTCAATAATTCCTAATTTCTGCTTTTCTAACTCAAACATTAGGTATAATTTCCTAGAAATGAGCTTTATTGACCATAAATTCCTATAATTAACTGTAAACTAAAGTTAATAAGTTAGTGTTACATAGTGTTGAAAACGTGAAAAAAAGTATTTGACAAAAACGTAAGAAAAAGTTAAAAAAACATCAATAAAAAGCGTAAAAAGTGTTGATTTTCAAAGATTATTTTTGGGTTTTTCCCGCCTTTAATTTTTGACAGGACGTTAGGTAAGAAAGGGAAGACATGCAGGAAATTGTCACAAGTTGGAATCAAACCCTGGACCTCTGCGTTAGGGCATAAACCTCTCAGTACGTGTGCGCCCGCTCTACCGCTGAACCAACCCGGCCACGGCAAAGGCTTTAAACGGCCTGGAGCGTAACCTGCTTCACTACGTCACGATACGTCTTCTTATTTCATTCATTTGAAGAGATTTCTTTCTATTTATGTAGTTATTTTGAGGTGAGATCTCATTTTTAGATATTTCAGTGTCACTTTTTATAACAGGACACATCTGTTTTGCAGTTTGAATAAATAAAGGAATATTTTTCAGTAATTTATCTGCAGCTCGCTCTGTTAAAAACATCAAAATCGTGTCGTCAGCCTACAATCCTGAAATCGTGAGTTGACTGTAGGGCTGGGCGATATGGAGAAATAAATATCACGATATTCTAGATCAAATACCTCGATGTCGATATTGCGGCGATATTGTACGGTTGACTATTGATGCTTTAACAAAATGTTATTTACACAATGAGATGTTTGATAAATATTCTCCAGAAATGATTTAATGACTTAGTGGGTAAAAGGTAAATAACAGAGCGGCTACAACAGCCTGGGAAGTTCAGAAAATGTCATCTTTACTGTAATACAGCCTTTAAAACCAGGAAAACTCTGCCACTCTTCATTCTAACCCCAACCGGTCGTCAGACGCCGCCTACCAAGAGCCTGGGTCTGGGTCTGGGTCTGGGCCTGTCCCAGGTTTCTGCCTAAAAGGAAGTTTTTCCTCACCACTGTCCCACTGTTGCTTGCTCTGGAGGAAACTACTAGAACTGTTGGGTCCTTGTAAATTATAGAGTGTGGTCTAGACCTGCTCTATCTGTAAAGTGTCTCGAGATAACGTTTGTTATGAACTGATACTATAAAGAAAATTGAATTGAAAAGACACTTACCATAGTACGATATTACAATATTTCCAAGATCTAAGACAATATCTAGTCTCATATCGCGATATCGATACATCGATATATATTGCCCAGCCCTAGTTAAGTGTATCATTACATTTCTAATAAAGATGTGTGATGTTCCTCGCTGCCTTTTCTCTCTATGCTATGCTGAGCTAAGCGGCTATATATGTACCATGTAGGTATTCTCCTCTAACGCTCAGCGGGAAAGCGATCAGGATCCCCCAAATGTCGACCTGCTCCTTTGAACCAGTAAAGGCGGGCGTGTGCGGCGTGTTCCTACCAGCAGCAGCGCCGTGTTGATGTCGATGTGTTCGAACACAATGAACTCTTTCTTCACTTTGACCGGCAGCAGCCACGGCCGGTGCAGCTCCGCCTTCACCCAGTACCGCACGCTGCCGTGCTTCCCCTCGAAGGACGTGGCCAGGGCCCTGGCACGGGGGGGCAGAGTAGTATTAGTACAGGATACACGGGGGGGCAGAGTAGTATTAGTACAGGATACACGGGAGGACAGGGTAGTATTAGTATAGGATACACGGGAGGACAGAGTAGTATTAGTATAGGATACACGTGGGGGGGGGGGAGGACAGAGTAGTATTAGTATAGGATACACGGGGGAGGACAGAGTAGTATTAGTATAGGACACACGGGAGGAGGACAGAGTAGTATTAGTATAGGATACACGGGGGGGCAGAGTAGTATTAGTATAGGATACACGGGGGAGGACAGAGTAGTATTAGTATATGACACACGGAGGAGGACAGAGTAGTATTAGTATAGGATACACGGGAGGACAGAGTAGTATTAGTATAGGATACACGGAGGACAGAGTAGTACTAGTATAGGATACACGGGAGGACAGAGTAGTATTAGTATAGGATACACGGGAGGACAGAGTAGTATTAGTATATGACACACGGGAGGAGGACAGAGTAGTATTAGTATAGGATACACGGGAGGACAGAGTAGTATTAGTATAGGATACACGGGGGGGGGGGAGGAGGACAGAGTAGTATTAGTATAGGATACACGGGAGGACAGAGTAGTATTAGTATAGGATACACGGGAGGACAGGGTAGTATTAGTATAGGATACACGGGAGGACAGAGTAGTATTAGTATAGGATACACGGGGGGAGGACAGAGTAGTATTAGTATAGGATACACGGGGAGGACAGAGTAGTATTAGTATATGACACACGGGAGGAGGACAGAGTAGTATTAGTATAGGATACACGGGAGGACAGAGTAGTATTAGTATAGGATACACGGGAGGACAGAGTAGTATTAGTATAGGATACACGGGGACAGAGTAGTATTAGTATAGGATACACGGGGAGGACAGAGTAGTATTAGTATAGGATACACGGGGGAGGACAGAGTAGTATTAGTATATGATACACGGGAGGACAGAGTAGTATTAGTATAGGATACACGGGGGAGGACAGAGTAGTATTAGTATAGGATACACGGAGGACAGAGTAGTATTAGTATAGGATACACGGAGGACAGAGTAGTATTAGTATAGGATACACGGAGGACAGAGTAGTATTAGTATAGGATACACGGAGGACAGAGTAGTATTAGTATAGGATACACGGGAGGACAGAGTAGTATTAGTATAGGATACACGGGGACAGAGTAGTATTAGTATAGGATACACGGGGGAGGACAGAGTAGTATTAGTATAGGATACACGGGGGGGGGAGGACAGAGTAGTATTAGTATAGGATACACGGGGGAGGACAGAGTAGTATTAGTATATGACACACGGGAGGAGGACAGAGTAGTATTAGTATAGGATACACGGGAGGACAGAGTAGTATTAGTATAGGATACACGGGGGGGGGGGAGGACAGAGTAGTATTAGTATACTCTGTGTGTATACTCCGTGTGTCATATACTAATACTACTCTGTCGTCCTCCCGTGTGTCATATACTAATACTACTCTGTCGTCCTCCCGTGTGTCATAAAAAACCCACAGAGAGACACAAAATGTATGGGGGTGAAAACACACACCTACTTCTTCCAAAGCTGGGAAACACTGTAAAGTAAATGTATTCAGTTACTCACATCTGAGGCAGGTTGAAGCTGAAAGCGAACTCGTGTGAGCCGGCGTGCAGGACAGTCAGACCCTCCTCCGGACAGTCCTCGTCTGAAACACAGGAACCACGTTTCTAAATCCACCTGCGAGTCCGTTAACACACACACACACAACACACACACACACACACACACTCTCTCTGAACCGTTAGCAGGCACGCAGGAGAGAAGGAAAGCACAAGACTGCAGCTGCATGCACATACGCCAAATGAAAAGGGCCCCTAAGGTGGCCGGGTTGGTTCAGCGGGTAGAGCAGGCGCACCTGTACTGAGGGGTCACGATGCATGATGTCACGATGCAGAGGTCCAGGGTCCCGACCTGTCACAATTTCCTGCATGTCTTCCCTTTCTATTATTATTTATTATAATTTAAGGCGGAAAAGCCCCCCAAAAAAATGTCCCAGGTGCAGCAGCTCCAGCAGGGGACCCCAAACATCCCTTTCCAGAGCCACATCAACCAGCTCCGACTGGGGGGTCCCGAGTTCACATGAAACCGCCCGATATCAGAGTTAACCCTCATGTTGTCCTCGGGTCAAATTTGACCCATTTTCAGTTTTTTCATCACGAAAAATGGGCCTTTGAAATAAGCTGAAAATGTCAATATTAGAAATATCAAATAACTTTGGAAAAAACATTAAAAAAAAAGCAGCCACAACATTGAAAAAGTGAAAAAAAATGTCAGAAAAAGCGCTAACTTTTTCCATGGTTGAAGGGAAGACGACACAAGGGTTAAATGTGGAGTCTGGCAGGTTGGGTGACGGCAGTTTTGGGGCCGTTTCAAGAAGAAGTTACGCTTTAAATGAGAGTTCATGAGTAAATGTCCTTCCAGCGTTGAATACCCAACCCCGGGTCACACTGAGGCGTTTCCTTATTGCTGCAGAAAGAAACATGACCTCCATCTGTTACTGTTTGGGTTTCCTCTCTCAACCTGCGCTACTTCTACTTCTACTTCTACTTCTACTTCTACTTCCTGCCACCTCAGCGCCTATTTCACTATGTCTCTCTGTCGGTGTGTGTGTGACTATCTGTGTGTATCTCTGTTTCTCTGTGTGTGCGACTGTGTGTGTGTCTCTGTGTGTGTGTGTGTGCGTGTGCACACATACCTCTTTCTGTGCGTATGTATGTGTGTGTGTGTCTGTGGGTGGGTGTGTGTCTCTGTGTGTGTGTGTGTGTGTGTGTCTGTGTATGTGTATATATATGTCTCTCTGTGTGTGTGGGTGTGTGTGTGTGCGCGCGTCTCTCTGTGAGAGAGACATACCTCTTTCTGTGCGTATGTATGTGTGTGTGTGTGTGTGTGTGTGTGTGTGTGTGTGTCTGTGGGTGGGTGTGTGTCTGTGTGTCTCTCTCTCTGTGTGCGTGCATATCTCTTTCTGTGTGCGTGTGTGTGTGTGTGTGTCTCTCTCTGTGCGTGTGTGTGAGCATATCTCTTTGTGTGTGTGTGTGTGTGTGTGTGTGTCTCTGTGTGTGTGTGTGTGTGTGTGTGTCTCTGTGTGTGTGTGTGTGTGTGTGTGTCTCTGTGTGTGTGTGTGTGTGTGTGTGTCTCTCTGTGTGTGTGTGTGTGTGTGTGTGTGTGTGTGTGTGTGTGTGTGTGTGTGTGTGTGTGTGTCTGTGTGTGTGTGTGTGTGTGTGTGTGTGTCTCTCTGTGTGCGTGTGTGTCCCCGGCCGCCACACAGCGAGCAGGAGCAGACCGGTATGAACCAGACTGAGCAGCTTCCTTCAGCTGGAAACTCCAACGCATGCATCACAACTCGGCTCCCCATTGGAGGAGAGCACACTATGTATTACAGGCCGCGCTCTGATTGGTGCAGCCGGGACAAGCCCCTGCCCACACTAGTACAGCCATGTGGTGTGTTGCACGAGAAGGAGGAAGGGAGTCCTACACTAACAGGTAGACCCGAGACTGTCACGCAAACACACTTAAATTAATGATGACGAAAACTTCTTTTAGATCGTGTTATTCGTCAACCAGCAACAGAAATATACACCAAAACACGACAATAAACAAAGAAAATAACAATTTATATATATATATATATATATATATATATATATATATATATATATATATATATATATATATATATATATATATATATATATATATATATATATATATATATATATATATATATATATATATATATATGGTCAGTTTGTTCCATTTTGAGCAGAAATAACATTGAAGTGCTGAACAAACCAGCAGAAATGTCTCTTTTAGATGAAAAGCAGATAGTATGTATATATATTAGTATATATTCTGCTTTTGAAACATTAGGTATATTTCCTATAAATGAGGTTGACCATAAATTCCAAAATAACTAAAACTAAAGTTGCATCCCATATATCAACTGCAAGATCCAACATGTCTAAAGAATCCTTTCAGCACCTCGTTGGATCAATGCCACGTAGAATGAAGGCAGCGCTGAAGGCCAAAGGGTATTAGTAGTAGGAATTAGTAGTTAGGTATTAGTATGGTGGTCCTAATAATCCTATAGGTGAGTATATATATATATATATATATATATATATATATATATATATATATATATATATATATATATATATATATATATATATATATATATATATATATATATATATATATATATATATGTGTTGGTCAGTTTGTTCCATTTTGCAGCGATAACATTGAAGTGAGATGAACAAACAGAGAAATGTTTCTTTTTAGATGAAACAGATGTTGATAAGTTTCCTTTTGGGGAAAAATTAGAAGTTGTGAAAAAGGTTATAAATTGCAATATATTGCAGAATATTGCAATGTGTTTCAAATCGCAATAATATCGTATTGTGATGATGTCGTATCGGTGACCCCGTTACTTGCTTATTGCTTATCAGAACGTCATTTTCACTCATGTGTGTGATGTATTCTGTTGTTTTGACATCTAAATGTGTATTTTGGATGTTTTCTTCCCCACTAGTCTGAAAAAAAGACATGTTATGGAAGCAAAATAGCTCAAAAAACTCTAAATTATAAAAATGTTTAATGAGGCATCATGTAATGTTCACTTTTGGTGAATTTTGAAGAAATCTACAGACACAAATTGAGAAATAGACATCTAAAATGTGTATTTTGGATGTTTTTTTATCCCATTAGTCTGAAAAAAAGACATGTTATGGAAGCAAAATAGCCCAAAAACTCAAAATTAGAGATTCTTTGAGGAATCTACAGACACAAATAGACAAATTGTTGAGAAATAGACATCTAAATGTGTATTTTGGGTGTTTTTTCCCCTCTAGTCTGGTTGCTTATTGCTTATATTGCCTCGAGTTGCTTATTGCTCGTCAGAGCCTCGTGTGTGCGATGTTTTCTGTCTTTGACTTCGCACGTTGAACACAATTATAACCTCAACACCGTTGTTTTTGGTCAATTTTTCATGAGCTGAACTCAAAGATCTGAGACTTTTTCTACGTACACAAAAGGCTTATTTCTCTCACATATTGTTCACCAATCTGCGTTAGTGAGCACTTCTCCTCTGCCGAGACAATCCATCCACCTCACAGGTGTGGCATAGCAAGATGCTGATTGGATGCAGGATTACTGCACAGGTGTGCCTCAGGCTGGCTACAATAAAGGCCAATCTGAAATGTGCAGTTTTACTGTATCGATGTATGCCGTCTTGTCCGTATTGACTATGTTTAAAGTGTTTTGTTTTTTGTTTTTTTTGAGGAGACGCGACACCAGTAAACGACTGTTTATGTACAGTATGCCACTGTTTTGTTTTTATATTTTAAGTTTTTTTACTGTAAATAGACAGTTTCTTACGGTTTTATTTGAATTTACAGTACTATACTGGCTGCAGTGTAATTCACGCCCTTTCCATTATTTTCCCAAGATGCATTAAATATCTGTAATATTCACAGATGGGGTGGTTACTATATTATTTTCTATTGCCATTTATAGTATGATCCTGTTAAAAAGTAAGATACTGTGAGATTTTTTGGGGGCATTTTAGGCCTTTAATGTATACAGGACAGCTGAAGACATTAAAGGGGAGAGAGATGGGAACGACATGCAGCAAGGGGCTGCAGGTCAGAGTCGAACCTGCGGCCGCTGCGTCGAAGAATAAACCTCTATGTGGGCGCGCGCTCACCCAGGGGAGCTACCCAGGCGCCCATGCTGTGAGATTTTAGCTGTAAATTGACATCAAAGGTCTACAGTGCACATGCAACGACTCGTTTTGTGTGATTTTTTTCTGCAAAAGTGCAGTTTTTTTAGCCCCTGAAAACATGAAAATGTCGTGGTTGGTCTGGTGAAAACCTCTTTACCGATCCATAGTTGAATTTGCATGAAAGTCCTCTTCAGAAACAACTTGATGATCCTCCATGTTCTCCGTCTTCATGATGAAACAAGTCTCGAACGCTTCAGATAATCTCAGTTTATGGCTGAAGTCCGTAAAACAATTTGAATTGTTTTAGTAAAATTTGTCAATTTTATTCCTATTTTTTGTCAGTTTGACATTTTATTATTATTTATTATTTTTTTTTTTATTAACGCTGTTGATGGTTTACTTGTCACTTTTTCAGCATTTAAAAAAAGATTTTTTTTGTATTTTTTTTCAATATTTGTCACTTTTTTAAACATTCTTTGTCATAGTTCTGATATAGAAAGTTTTTTTTGTATTTGCAAGACATTTTTAACCCTCGTGTTGTCTTCCCTTCGGGACCTCTCGTGTCCCCCGGGACTTATTTGGGGTTTTAAAAACAATTCTGAAGTAAGATTTTCCTTCATAATCTATCAACAAATATTGTCTTTATCTCCATTTCCAGCAGCTGAGATAACATCTCTGTTCAGGGAATGAATCAGTCTCTACTAGAACACTATTAAAGATGGAAGTGGGGTTCGTTTTTATCATCAGGTTATAATTCATGTTAAAAATCACCATGGAAACAACATAAGTGTCATATCCAGAATAATGTTCTGAGTCAGGAATACATGTTTATCTCAGGAAATAAGGTAAGGTGCTGATTTCAGGTAGAAAACATGGAACTTGGACCATTTTTCTTCTTGTAAGAATCTGAAATGGGTCAATTTGACCCGAATACCATCCAAGGGATAAATATGCAAATGAGGCATTATGATGCTAAGTTGCATATATTTCCAGAACAGAAATGTGACCATACTGGCAACGTATTTTCATGAGCGCGTTCGTCCGATATCGTAGGAAAAGTTATCCACAACAATTGGTATAATACCAATGAATCCTACCCGACGACCGGTCACATGACAGGTAAAGTTTCAATCGGTATTTGCAGTTAACCCTCATGTTGTCCTCGGGTCTGATTGACCCGTTTTCAGGTAAGTTTTTTTTCCCCCCTCACAAAAAATGGGCCGTTGAAATAAGCGCTGAAAATGTCAACATAAAAAAACAAAAAAAAAAACACCAAAAACAAAAAAAGCACCCACAACATTGAAAAAGTGACAAAAATGTGGGAAAAAAAGCGATAACGTTGAAAAAAGTGACCACATTGGGTTTTTTTCCATGGTTGAGGGGAAGACGACAAGAGGGTTAAATTCACCAGAGAAAAGGTGACCGTCACGAGCAAAACGCCTCCTAAAAATTAGAAAAACAGACTGTGGTTTGGGTTTTTTCGTGCGTTACGAAATTTGTAACTGTAAATAACGCACAGTTTAAAGTTCTTGTTGTATTTTGTTAAAATTAAAAGTGGATTTAAAATGGGTTAAAAAACCCATTTCCTGCATGTTTTTATGAATGAAATGTTGTATATATCAGGCTGTGACTGCTATCTGAAGAAAGCCCTCGGTAGAAAGCTTCAGAATAAAAAGAGGAATGAAAGTGGAAAGTTTGGAGAGTGTAAGTAGAGATTTCTGCCGAAGAGTTCGAAGAAACAAAACCTTGGAAGATAGATATGGATTGTACAACTCAGACAGACACTACAGGTCGACATTTAACTAACGAGATATCACCGTGAAACTTCCTCAGATACCGACATGAAGACAATTATTCTCTACATCACAAGTGTTCTGAAATGCTTGTAATATGCAAATGAGGCATCATGTAATGTTCAATAATGTGAATTTTGGAGAAATCTACAGACACAAATAGACAAATTGTTGAGAAATAGTCATCGTAATGTGTATTTTTGAGGTTTTCTCAACACTAGTCTGAAGAAAAGACATGTTATGGAAGCAAAATAGCCCAAAAAACTCAAAATTAAAACATGTTTAATGAGGCATCATGTAATGTTCACTTTTGGTGAATTTTGGAGAAATCTACAGACACAAATAGACAAATAATTGAAAAATAGACATTTAAAATGTGTATTTTGGTGAATTTTGGAGAAATCTAGAGACAAACTGTTGAGAAATAGACATCTAAATGTGTATTTTGGGTGTTTTTTTCCCCACTAGTCTGGAGAAAAGACATGTTATGGAAGCAAAACAACCCAAAAAACTCGAAATTAAAAGATAATGTTGAATGCGGAGAAATCTACGGACACAAATTGTTGAGAAATAGACATCTTAAAGTGTATTTTGGTGAATTTTGGAGAAATCTAGAGACAAACTGTTGAGAAATAGACATCTAAATGTGTATTGGGTGTTTTTTTTCCCACTAGTCTGGGGAAAAGACATGTTATGGAAGCAAAATAGCCCAAAAAACTCTAAATTAAAACATAAATGTTGAATGCAGTATCATGTAATGTTCACTTTTGGTGAATTTTGGAGAAATCTACAGACACAAATAAACAAATTGTTGAAAAATAGACATTTAAAATGTGTATTTTGGTGAATTTTGGAGAAATCTAGAGACAAACTGTTGAGAACTAGACATCTAAATGTGTATTTTGGTGAATTTTGGAGAAATCTACAGACACAAATAGACAAATAATTGAAAAATAGACATTTAAAATGTGTATTTTGGAGAAATCTAGAGACAACCTGTTGAGAAATAGACATCTAAATGTGTATTTTGGTGAATTTTGGAGAAATCTAGAGACAAACTGTTGAGAACTAGACATCTAAATGTGTATTTTGGTGAATTTTGGAGAAATCTATAGACACAAATAGACAAATAATTGAAAAATAGACATTTAAAATGTGTATTTTGGAGAAGTCTAGAGACAAACTGTTGAGAAATAGACATCTAAATGTGTATTTTGGTGAATTTTGGAGAAATCTAGAGACAAACTGTTGAGAACTAGACATCTAAATGTGTATTTTGGTGAATTTTGGAGAAATCTATAGACACAAATAGACAAATAATTGAAAAATAGACATTTAAAATGTGTATTTTGGAGAAGTCTAGAGACAAACTGTTGAGAAATAGACATCTAAATGTGTATTTTGGGTGTTTTTTCACCACTAGTCTGGAGAAAAGACATGTTATGGAAGCAAAATAGCCCAAAAACCTGAATGAAAGCATGATGTTGTTCCTGTAGTGTCTCCATTACCCAGCAGCTGTTAGCCGGTCCTCCCTCCTCCCTCCTCCCGTCTCTGAACAGGTTTGAACCGCTTCTAACAAAAGGGAGTTGGCTGACAGAGCTAACTTTATGTCATTTAAACCCTTTATCCCCTTTCAGTTTGTCTCAACGTTACACAAAACTTGGAAAAACACTATCGTGTGCTTTCGATTCTTGGGTCGATTTTTCGATCGATTTCTTTCTGTCTTTTTTATATTTCATACAACGAGTGCAACTTTTTCCCCTTTCCCCTGCAGCAAACTGAAGATGTTAACACTGCAACTCAACAGCATCTTCCCAGCAAGCAATTTAAAGCGTTTAAAAGACATATTAAATTAAAAATATATACATATACACGGCGACATTTTGGCTGTTAGTGAAAGTTCAGTAACCGTCCAACCATCAATTGAACGGTTAATAAACGAAAACATACGTTAACAGACAAATAACGTACACAATTATTGTTTAACTCAAATATAACCGCTTCTAAAAACGAAATTACACTCAAAACAAGGCTAAATGTAAAGAATTTATCACAAAAATTACAAAAAAAACGGACTTAATTTTGAACTAACGGTTATATTGTTAGCTAAACGTCAACGTTTACGTCAACGTCTAACGTTAGCTAGCGGAGACGTTGACAGGACGTCTGGCTGAGGCTTGTTGGGGTTTTTATGAAACTTTATAAGTTAAAAGTTGGACATTTTCTAACGTTTAAATGGCTTTATGTTCCTTTTTAGAGTGGATTTGAGGTGAGGAGGAGAGGAGAAGCGGGGTGTGCGGAGCAGCGAGCTGTTGCATCAGCACCACTGTCGCGGAGGATGTTTCGGGGCTCTGCTGCTTCTGGTTCCCGACTCTGTGTTAAAAGTTGTTTTTATTATTAAAAAGCTGGAAAAAGCTTCCTTACCTCTCTCCTCTCCTATCAAGGTGTCGTAGTGGTGCAGGTACTCCACCTCCTCGGTGTAGTTTTGAGTGTAAGCCGTGTTGGCTCCGGCGTTCCTCGACTCTGTCCAGCGGACTTTGGCGACTCCTCTCGCGGTTATATCCAGGCTCTTGACGCGCACATCCCCGGTAACCTCCACCACCACCCTCCCGGTAACCAGGTCTCCCCCGGAGAAAGCCGGCAGGTTGTTCTCATTCAGGCTGTCAAAGTAGATGGCCAAGACCTTCACTTTGCCCAGAACCATGGCGAAAAGACGAGAAAATACTTCAAAATAAGAGTATGTGGAGGAGTTGTGAGGCTTAGCTGCGGGTGCGGGTGCCCAGCACAGAGCCGGGTCCGCGGCTGCGTCCGTGACGGTTCATCCGGGTGAGACGCTCGGCTGACGGGCCACTTCCGCTCCCAGCTGCCCTCCCCGGTGTCTGCGTCTCTCTGCTGCAGTCCGCCTCCAGCCGCGCGCTCTTAAAGCCTCTGTGCGCAAAAATAACCTCACTGAGCATGTGCGCACACGTACACACACACGGGCACGCTCCCACGTGCTTATATACACACACACACACACACACACACACACACACACACACACACACACACACACACACACACACACACACACACACACACACACACACAGTAAAGGGCAGCTGGGAAGCCAAAAATATAAGTAATAAATAAAATAATGGAAAATAATAAAATTCTTGTAAAAATATATACTTTTTTGTAATTTAAATCGTTTGTAGCTTTATTTTTTTACATCAAAAAGACACACACACACACACAAATACAGACACACACACACACACACACACACACACACACACACACACACACACACACAGTAAAGGGCAGCTGGGAAGCCAAAATGACTGTTTATTTACATGGAGTCTGGTGGTTTTAGCAAACTCTATTTGTGGATGTTTTTGTTAAAAAGGATCTTAATCTTTAACAGAAAGGTCGACCTCCTTAGAAATCCTTTCCATAATGATGTCAGAGACCTCAAACATTAATCTTATTAATATATTAATATTAATCTCACAAGATCTTGCAAATTCACATATGATTGTGGGATATAACAGGATGTAGTTTCTATAATCAGAACTACAAAACCTCTGACCTGTTGATTTCAGGCCTGTCTCCGCCCATTATGACGTCATCAAGGTGCAGAGCAGGGAGATAACAAATCAACCGGATGTTTTATTTTGGTTGTTTGATTTCCTGTCCCGCACAATCTGCCGCGTGCTGACTCGCCATGGAGCTCTCCGGCATCCGGCCAATAAGAGCTCTGCGTACCTGCTACGGAGGGCCGGGTACTCCCGGGGCAGGTACGCAGAGCTCGGAGGGCCGGGTACCCCCGGGGCAGATATGCAGAGTTCCAGAGGGCCAGGGACCGCCGGGGCAGGTACGCAGTACCCCGGGGTAGATACGCAGAGCTCCGGAGGGCTGGGTACCCCCGGGGTAGATACGAAGCCCTCCGGAGCTCTGCGTATCTGCCCCGGGAAATACACACATGACCTGATGACTCCGGACCTGCAGACGTTCCGCAACCGGTGGCAAATCGGGGGTCAGACTGTTGTTCCCATCAGTCACAGACACAAAAATGTTAATCCAGGTTGAGAAAACAGTTCCAGTTTAACTTCACTTACAAGGTTATTTTTGGGGTTTTCCCTTTACTATGTAGTGGATAGAAAGATAAGGGGGGGATCTGGGGGATGACACGCAGCAAAGGGTCAGAGGTCGGATTCAAACCCGCGCCGCTGCAGGACTCAGCCTACATGGGGCGCACGCCACCTCCTTTAACTTCACTTTTATAAGATGATAAAAAGCAGAGAGCCACATGGATCTGTGTAGAAATATATTTTCTCAGACAAACACTACACCGTTGTGTTTTAGTATTTTTGTATTTTTAGTATTACATTCTCAGTTATTCTCAACGCCAGACAGCAGCAAATACCCATGATGCAACAGGAAACACAATCAGAAGTGCAAAGTGACAGTTTATAAAATCTATAATTTTCTCTCTTTACCTGCATCTCAGGTTGAGCTGGAAGTCACACACACACATATACATACATATATATACATATATATATATGTATGTATATGTATATATATATATATAGTAGATTAACTCTGCATTCAGTGTACATAAATGCACTTTGCATATAGTTTATGTTCAGTCATGCGAAAACACTTTGA
>JABXJD010000258.1:572500-585000 GCA_013375575.1 Percina caprodes
ACCGAAGAGGAACGAGGTAGAGCAGAACTGTGGCCAAACATAAGGCAGCAATCGCCAACCAGCTGAGAAAAGGCACGGTCCAGTTAGCGGTGCTGCAGAGGAAGGAGAGCAGAGGACAAAGACAAGGTCACGGGAAGGAGAGCAGAGGACAAAGACAAGGTCACGGGAAGGAGAGCAGAGGACAAAGACAAGGTCACGGGAAGGAGAGCAGAGGACAAAGACAAGGTCACGGGAAGGAGAGCAGAGGACAAAGACAAGGTCACGGGAAGGAGAGCAGAGGACAAAGACAAGGTCACGGGAAGGAGAGAAGAGGACAAAGACAAGGTCACGGGAAGGAGAGCAGAGGACAAAGACAAGGTCACGGGAAGGAGAGCAGAGGAGGAAGACAAGGTCACGGGAAGGAGAGCAGAGGAGGAAGACAAGGTCACGGGAAGGAGAGCGGAGGACAAGGACAAGGTCACGGGAAGGAGAGCAGAGGACAAAGACAAGGTCACGGGAAGGAGAGCAGAGGAGGAAGACAAGGTCACGGGAAGGAGAGCGGAGGACAAGGACAAGGTCACGGGACGTTATTTAAGGTTTTCATGCTTCATGCGGTCAAACAGCTGCGTTACACCGAATGTCCAACGAATGAAAGCACAGCGTCTATTCTTCAGCACCCACCTACATAATATGTAACCTGATGTATAGATCCATGTGTATAGATGTGTGTGTACAGATGTGTGTGTACAGATGTGTGTGTATAGATGTGTGTGTACAGATGTGTGTGTACAGATGTGTGTGTACAGATGTGTGTGTACAGATGTGTGTGTACAGATTCATGTGTATAGATGTATAGTTTAGATTGATTTAAATCTAAATTATATTTTACTGGGGGGGGGGTTAGGGTTAGTTGCTCTCTGATCGATCAGCTTGACCCTCCGGTCGTCCTCGGGTCAAGTTTGACCCGTTTTCAAAACGTTTCGGTAGCAGAAAAGTTGTCTAAAAAAATAAATAAAAAGAATAAGGTGGATGGTTCCGTAAAATAAACGATCAGTTCACTAAATTCATTGAATTTGAGTGTTTTATTCAATTTTAAAACATTGTCAAGAAGAAAAAAATGATACAACATTAAAAAAATTGACAAAATGTCTAATAAAAATAAATAAATTAAAAAAAAACACCTAATCTACCAGTCAGCTCCGCTGGTCGCTAAGCGTGCGGCGCCCTGGATACGCCACCCCGCGTGTTGTTGTGATTGGTCGCTGTGTTATCCAATTGTGTGCAGTGAGATTTACAAATGCACGCTTGGTGCTCTTGATCTTTGGGACTTGAGTCTGGATTTCCAGGCCAGCTGAGTCCTACCCTCGTGGTAAACCCCCCCCATCGGTGATACGTACTTCTTTATCCGCTCTCCGTACGACGCCACATCGTCCAGAGCGCTCTGAACGCTGATGAACACGTCCTGGATGGCGTACAGTTTACCCATGAAGCCCTTGGGCTCTGACTCCTGAACAGAGAAGGGACAGGTCAGTGTTTTTGATCATTTATTATAAATATTACACATTAAAGTGCAGCTGCTTTATGACGCCGCTACCTTGTCCTCTTTGTCCTCTTCTTCGTCTTCCCAGTCAAACACGGCCTCCGCGCACTGCAGCAGAAAAGGAAGCGACAGACGATTAACCGCTCGAAAAACGGAGCATCGGTAAAAACAATCTGGCGTCTGTGTTTCCTCACGTCGGCCGATTCTCTGCTCGAGGAGAAGAAGTAGTTCCAGACGAGCAGCAGCAGCAGAGCCAGCGGCAGCATGTAGAGCTCAAAGTACCAGACCACCACCACAAAGAGCTGGAAATCAAAGAGAACATGAACGCAACCCTCAATTTAACCCTCATGTTGTCCCCATGTTGTCCCCATGTTGTCCCCATGTTGTCCTCATGTTGTCCCCATGTTGTCCCCATGTTGTCCCCATGTTGTCCCCATGTTGTCCTCATGTTGTCCCCATGTTGTCCCCATGTTGCCCTCATGTTGTCCCCATGTTGTCCCCATGTTGTCCCCATGTTGCCCTCATGTTGTCCCCATGTTGTCCCCATGTTGTCCTCATGTTGTCCCCATGTTGTCCCCATGTTGTCCCCATGTTGTCCTTATATTGTCCCCATGTTGTCCCCATGTTGTCCTTATATTGTCCCCATGTTGTCCTTATATTGTCCCCATGTTGTCCTCATATTGTCCCCATGTTGTCCCCATGTTGTCCTCATGTTGTCCCCATGTTGTCCCCATGTTGTCCCCATGTTGTCCCCATGTTGTCCCCATGTTGTCCAAATTGACCTGTTTTGTTCTTTTTAATTCCCCAAAATAACATGATTGATTCCACACAACGCTCTTTGCCAAGTACAAATCTCTACTTTCATTAATTTTGGGGCGTCTTATTCAATTTTATAGCATTTGAAACCAAATTGAAGTGTTTTTGAAATAGTATTGAGAGTAAAAGTTGACATATTCCAGTCAGTGATTATCATCAACATCCATTCCTTTAATTTTAGTCTCAATAATTCCTAATTTCTGCTTTTCTAACTCAAACATTAGGTATAATTTCCTATAAATGAGGTTTATTGACCATAAATTCCAAAAATAACTGTAAAACTAAAGTTAATAAGTTAGTGTTAAACGTAAAAAAAGTGACAAACACTGAAAAAAGGTACAAAAATGTGAGAAAAAGTTTTGAAAAATCGATAAAAACAAACAAAAGTGTTGATTTTCAATTTTGACAGGAAGACAACACGAGGGTTAAAGGAAGTTAAAGTACTCATGGCGCAGTAGAATATCTACTGTGAGTGATATCGGACTCTATTATATAAATTACACGTGAGAAATCAAGTTTTTGGACCTCGAATAATAAAATCTATTTCCATTTCAGTCCACTAGGGCAGCGCTTCTCCACCTTCTTTCAGTAATGTACAGCACGTCTCTCTATGAAGGGAACAGTACAGCGCTGTCAGAGATACTAACCAGCAGCCTGTCACTGGGAAACATGTAAATGCTGATGAGAAAAGGAGACAACTACTGTAAAGAATACAAAACCTTGGAAAAAGATGCTAGAAGGAAGGAAGGAAGGAAGGAAGGAAGGAAGGAAGGAAGGAAGGAAGGAAGGAAGGAAGGAAGGAAGGAAGGAAGGAAGGAATACGTCAAAAATAGTATAAAAAACGTCAAAAACCTCAACCTGGTCGGGTGTGTGTGAGGTGGTGAAATGTTCTTAATAAATAAAGAATAAAGGAGGTCTGGAATTATTTTACACACACACACACACGCTTGCAAACAGACACACACACACACACACACACGCAGACGCACACGCAAGCAGACACACACAGACACACGCACACACACACACACACAGACGCACACGCAAGCAGACACACACACAGACACACACACAGACACACGCACACACACACACACACAGACGCACACGCAAGCAGACACACACACAGACACACACACAGACACACGCAAACAGACACACACACACAGACGCACACACACACACACACACACGCACACACAAGCAGACACACACACACACACACACACACGCACAGCATGCAGTGCACACACACACACACACGCACAGCATGCAGTGCACACACACACAAGCAGACACACACACACACACACACACACACACACACGCAAGCAGACACACACACAGACACACACACAGACACACGCACAGACACACACACACACACACACACACACACACACAGACACACACCCACACGCAATCAGACACACACACACGCGCACACACACACACGCACACACAAGTAGACACACACACACACACGTGCACACACGCAGTCGCACACGCAAACAGACACACACACACACAGACGCACACACACACACACACACGCACACACAAGCAGACACACACACACACACGCACAGCATGCAGTGCACACACACACACACACGCACAGCATGCAGTGCACACACACACACAAGCAGACACACACACACACACACACACACACACACACAAGCAGACACAAGCAGACACACACACACAAGCAGACACACACACACACACACACACAGAATTCATAAGTTCATACCAGTATAAATGTGAACGTTACCCAACTTTAATCCCAATATTCTTCTCTATAATAATCTAATATCTCTATAATATTGTATGATGACATCAGCAGCGTTGTGGTATCACGGGCCTCATACCACAAAGGAGACGATGCTCCTCTGTGCTGACTCCCACTCGAAGCAGCTGTTGATATATGTCCCGTAGCTGATCAGGACCATGATGCACCTCTTCACACGGTTAAAGTTCTGCTGGAGCAACTGAAAGATACAAAGTCCACATTATAAAGAGTTATATTTAGGAATATTATATAAATATACGGTACATCTGGTGATCTAGTGTGTGTATCACAGCCTGATGTATCGTAGAAACAGACCAGGGACCCACTGATTCAATTAATTTCAATTCAGGGTTTATTGAATAGCTGTGCTATATATATTTTAATATTTTAGTCTCTTTATTGAATAGCTGTGCTATATATATTTTAATATTTTAGTCTCTTTATTGAATAGCTGTGCTATTCAATACTAAAACATCACAGAAAGCGTCTCTTTGGCACGATGTAGCTGATGATTTACCATCATTGCAAATAATAACATAAACACACCTGCTTGGACACCTTTGGTTCTTCCTCGATGTATTTCCGCTCTGCAGGGACAACCGTCTTTAAAGAAGCTTTAAACTGAAGAGGAAAACACACAAAGACAAAGACAAAGACCGGTATTACAGACTCAACTTTTCATGGAGTCAGAATCACAGCTGATCCAAGAAGCTTCTTAAAGTGGCGCTATGCTGTTTTGGCAATTTCTTTTCTTTTTGCTCGCATGTTTCTCTATAGAGCCCCCTACAGGTTTCTCTATAGACCCCCCCTACAGGTTTCTCTATAGACCCCCCCTACAGGTTTCTCTATAGACCCCCCCTACAGGTTTCTCTATAGAGCCCCCTACAGGTTTCTCTATAGAGCTCCCCTACAGGTTTCTCTATAGAGCTCCCCTACAGGTTTCTCTATAGACCCCCTACAGGTTTCTCTATAGAGCCCCCTACAGGTTTCTCTATAGAGCTCCCCTACAGGTTTCTCTATAGAGCCCCCCCTACAGGTTTCTCTATAGACCCCCTACAGGTTTCTCTATAGAGCCCCCCCTACAGGTTTCTCCAAAGAGCCCCCCTACAGGTTTCTCTATAGAGCTCCCCCTACAGGTTTCTCTATAGAGCCCCCTACAGGTTTCTCTATATAGCCCCCCTACAGGTTTCTCTATAGATCCCCCCTACAGGTTTCTCTATAGATCCCCCTACAGGTTTCTCTATTGAGCCCCCTACAGGTTTCTCTATAGAGCCCCCTACAGGTTTCTCTATAGAGCCCCCTACAGGTTTCTCTATTGAGCCCCCCTACAGGTTTCTCTATAGAGCTCCCCCCTACAGGTTTCTTTATAGAGCCCCCCCTACAGGTTTCTCTATAGAGCCCCCTACAGGTTTCTCTATAGAGCCCCCTACAGGTTTCTCTATAGAGCCCCCTACAGGTTTCTCTATAGAGCCCCCTACAGGTTTCTCTATAGAGCCCTCCTACAGGTGTCTCTATAGAGCCCCCTACAGGTTTCTCTATAGAGCCCCCTACAGGTTTCTCTATAGAGCTCCCCTACAGGTTTCTTTATAGAGCCCCCCCTACAGGTTTCTCTATAGAGCCCCCCTACAGGTTTCTCTATAGAGCCCCCTACAGGTTTCTCTATAGAGCTCCCCCTACAGGTTTCTTTATAGAGCCCCCTACAGGTTTCTCTATAGAGCTCCCCCTACAGGTTTCTTTATAGAGCCCCCCTACAGGTTTCTCTATAGAGCTCCCCCTACAGGTTTCTTTATAGAGCCCCCCTACAGGTTTCTCTATAGAGCTCCCCTACAGGTTTCTTTATAGAGCCCCCCCCTACAGGTTTCTCTATTGAAAAAAGTCATATAACCATTCCAGTGACTCCAATCTGTTCAGTTACAGTAAATTAAGCTATAAAAACAGCATAGTTCTCCTTTAAAGACATTATTTAGCTGAAGGACGACTGAAGGAGAATTTTCTCAAGTCCTTAAAGGAACACGTCACCGTTGAGTTTATCACCTTCAACATCACCAGATCTGGAGATACGTGGGTTTTTGGGTTTTAATTGACAGGAAGGGGAGGAAACACTGTCATCTGCAAAGAAAAGTAGCTGCAGATTCAGCTGAAAGTTCTCCGTAGATTCATCTACACCAGAAACCTCTTTCACATTTATTTCACATGATACATTATATGATTTAGGACAGGAAGGGGATGAAAAACCGCCTAAAGCTACTTACTGTCCCTCCAAGATGTAGAGGAGTACACGTATAAAGTAGCAGAACATGGACATACTAAAGTTCTATAGTACTACTTAAGTAAATGTACTTTCCACCAGTGAATAGGAGCTCCTGACACTCACGGTGTTGTAGATGACGTCTATCTCCAGGTAGATGACTCCTTTGGTCGGCCCGGTCAGCTCCTTATTTTTCAACACGTAGCTCTTCCGCTCACCGTTACGGATCTGACAGAAACATGAAAACATGGTTCCAGTTTGGATGAAACACTTAAAGTGATAGTTCAGATGTGTTGAAGTGGGTTTGTATGAGCTTCTTCTCCGTGTGTTAGCTACAGTAGATGGCGGTCGGCACGACAACAGTAAGGAGACAGGAGTACAGACACAGAAGATAAGCAATGTCCTAACAGCTTAACGCATTTTAGACACCTAAAAACAGCGATAGCAGTTTAAGTGGGCGCTATATTTAGAGGATTTTCAGCTCTATAACTTGCCGTCAGACGGCCCTTTACGACGGGGAACTGAAGCCATCATCTCTGCTCCCTTCAAAGCCACCAGAGACTATGTAACAGGGCTAGGCTTTGGGCATGTTAGTAGGTAAGTTAGGTTAAGGGATCTTTTTGGGGGATTTTTGGGCCTGTAGTAGCTCAATTCTTGGAGGTAGTTAAGCAACATAAGAAAAAGACAGTTATTAATGTCATGACTCCATCTAACACACTGACTATGGGGAAGTAGCTTATACCCAAACTTCAATTTAAGTGTCAACAGGGTTCAAACTAAGACTTTTGAGATCTTTTTATTTCAGGACAGGATGGTGCAAATGCCGATGTTGTTGTGGTCGGCTGTCTTCCCCCAACCTTTGGCATGTTGTCCCTTTCCTCTGCGTTTGTCTTGTCTGTTGTCTGTCCGGCCATGAGGGCGGTCCTACCAGAGGCGTGGCAATCTCCTCATCATCTCCTGCCATACTTAACCCCGGGCTGACCACCTCTTCAGTGCCAGATTGTCACATACTCTCACGCGGTAACTTGGCTCACAGTATTTGCTCTCGTGTTTCACCGTTTTTCCTCTGCCTCTCCGTACAGATTCAAGTTCAAGTTCAAGTTTATTGTCATATGCACCTTAGTACAGAGTACCACAGCAATGAAATACAACATGCCTTATTGCACTCTCTCAGCACCAGTCAACAGTAACAATTATAATAACAATAATAATAATATAAAAACATAAAACCATTAAACCACCACAATAAACAGTGGCTAAGTGACTAAATCCAGACCCCAGCCCTCCTTCCTGCTGTGCCATCATCCAGTAACCTTATTACCTGGGGGGTAAAAACTATCCCTATAACGTGATGTGTGCGTTGGGATACTCTGCAAACGTCTCCCTGATGGAAGGTGGGAGAAGAGGTTGTGTGCAGGATGACTAGAATCTCGCATAATACTACGTGCCTTCTTAGTACTACGTTTCCAGTAAATATATAGCAATGGTTCAAGTGGTACGCCAATGATTTCAGATCCATCCGAGCTGCTTTCCACCAATCCGGCCGACCTGTCACCTGTTCTTTTGGAATGACCTCTGCATCCATTAAACCACCTGTACCTTATCCTGTTTACAGCGTATTTGTGTATCTCTGTGTTTCCGGGTCTCACTAACCCCAACAGATGTAACAAAAATATCCAATCTGACCCGTCTACTTGTGACCTTTTAAAACCTGTATTAGGATGTTTCTGCACACCTTGGATCTGTTTTTCCTTTATCACACTCACATGTAACAACGGGATGGCCACTTTTCCCAGGAAGTCAGCGCTCCGGTCTCTGTCCTCATCGAACACCGTCACCTCCAACACCGAGTGAATGTCTTTAACGTTACTGAGGAAATAGAAAGCGTGACGCAGAGAGGAGGAATAAAATGTCTATGTGTGGAGCCATATTGGAGTTTTGTTTTTAAGTACTTCCCAACACTGGGAATCAGAAGCAGAACAAATATACAACTTTATAATCATTTCATTAAGTAATATCAAGCATTAAAGGTCCCATGGCATTAACATTTCACTTTATGAGGTTTTTTAACATTGATATGAGTCCCCCAGCCTGCCTATGGCCCCCCAGTGGCTAGACATGGTGATAGGTGTAAACCGAGCCCTGGGTATCCTGCTCTGCCTTTGAGAAAATGAAAGCTCAGATGGGCCGATCTGGAATCTTCCCCTGATGATGTCATAAGGGGCAAGGTTACCTCCCCTTTCTCTGCTTTGCCCGCCCAGAGAGAGAGACATCATGGCTTGGTCATGGCCCCCTCCTCCTTAAAAAGACTCAGAAATGGCACATACTAAGGAAAGCTCATTGTGGGACTGGCTCTAGTGGCTGGAATTCTGCCCCAAGAGACTTCAGATACAGTATTAGGGACCACTAAGGTCTATATAAAGAGACTTCACATACAGTATTAGGGGACCACTAAGGTCTATATAAAAGAGACTTCAGATACAGTATTAGGGACCACTAAGGTCTATATAAAGAGACTTCAGATACAGTATTAGGGACCACTAAGGTCTATATAAAAGAGACTTCAGATACAGTATTAGGGACCACTAAGGTATATATAAAGAGACTTCAGATACAGTATTAGGGACCACTAAGGTCTAGGCCTATATAAAAGAGACTTCAGATACAGTATTAGGGACCACTAAGGTCTATATAAAGAGACTTCAGATACAGTATTAGGGACCACTAAGGTCTATATAAAGATACTTCAGATACAGTATTAGGGGACCACTAAGGTCTATATAAAGATACTTCAGATACAGTATTAGGGACTACTAAGGTCTATATAAAAGATACTTCAGATACAGTATTAGGGGACCACTAAGGTCTATATAAAGAGACTTCAGATACAGTATTAGGGGACCACTAAGGTCTATATAAGAGACTTCAGATACAGTATTAGGGACCACTAAGGTCTATATAAAAGCATCCAAAGAGCACCATATCATGGGACCTTTAATAATAATAATAATAATAAGTGAGAGAGCAACAGAGCTAAACCTCTGGAAGAAAGCCCAGAAGAAGACGTAGTATTTCTGTTTTTATTAAGAGAATAAAACAGATAAACGTGGGCAGATGGTCACTCACAAGGTGAAGACTTTGTTCCACTCGGGATTCAGGTTCTTGTAAACAGTATGAGTCTGTAGCCGGTCGTTATTCAGCTCCAACACACAGAACGGATCACTCTTTCCTACAAAAACATTCACCTTACATCACACAGCTGCTGGACAATGGATCACTGCAGGTACAGTCTACAGAACAGGATGTGTGATGAGAAGAGTTTTGATTACCGGTAACGTCTGCAGCCATGAGTCCTTCAGCTCTCATCACCTTCACCTGCACGACGCCCACGTCTCTCCAGTTAGAGAACGACGAGAACACACCCTGGAGGAAACAAACAGGAAGTCCTTCACGCTGCGAGTATTTCAGTGGATATTACTTAGGATCCAGCCTGTGTTTTACAGTATTCAGTCCCTCCAGAACAACGTGATGATGTAATCGCAGAATTCAATGCATAATCAGCCAAAGTCTGCATATTTATGCGAGGGAGAGGGGGGCATTTTTTCAAATACGTTGCACTTTCGCCACATAAATTGCAGATTTCCGCGCAAAATAATGCGTGGCTTGCATGATTTCACAATCCCCGCATTTTTGTTAAAAAGTCACATACTGTACATCTCAGCAGAAAGTTGAAAAATGTTCCCCCGTTGCCATGGGAACGTTATGAAGTGACGTAATTACGCGACAAGACAAACGCAGTCTCTTTTTCATCAAACTGCATTTTTTGCAAGTTCTGGCAATTTTATCGAGTAAAATTGCATAAATATCCCGCTTATTCCATCGCATTTTTGAAGAAAACGTGCCGCATAATGAAGGATTTTTGCAACAATCACAAAAAAACAGATTTTTCTGGAAGGACTGAGTGTTAATTAGATATTATCAGAAGCATTAAGAATGCTGCTCACGTATCGCTTGAGTATCTCCCTGCGCTCTTGCGGGTCGTCCAGCGGTGTGACGGACAGGTCGGCGATGGAGACGTGAGCCGAGGCGGTCAGCGTGACCAGCAGCACCACGTAGCCCCGGGACTCCTCCAGCGCCAGCTCCAGGTGATGAGTTCGCTCCTTGGACAGGGTGGAGAGGTCCAACTGGCAGCTGGACAGCAAACGTTCAACGATGTTAATGTTGTGCCCACTCCGTCTACAGGGCTGTAGCGGTTTACGTGCTTGTGCCTCGGGACGCGGCTCAAATAATAATTTTACAAATAAATGCAGATAAACGCAGAGACGTGATGAACTGACCGTCCGATGAAGTCGTCCCTCCTCCCCGTGTCTTTGTCCCACACCGTGATGTCCAACACTCCTCCGGTCTCTTCATACAGATGGAGGTCAAACTGCTCCCTCCACTGTGGACTCAGGGTCTTTGGCACCGTCTACACACACACACACACACACACACACATGCACACACACACACACACACACACACACAGCCACAGTCACACAGTGTCTCACACACACACACACACACACATAGCCACAAAGACACACACACACACACACACAGACAGACAGACACACAGACAGACACTCACACACACACTCACACACACACACACGCACACATTATAATATTACAATGGGACACATAATGGGAAACACGTTTTTAATTTGAAGAAAGATGAGCATCTCCTGAGCGGTGGCTGATCGGGGGTCAGTGTAGGCGTACCTTGCTCTTGTATTTCTGGGGTCCCAGTCTGAACTTGACGTACGGGTCGCTCAGACCGTTGGGGTCCATGGGGGTCAGGTTCCGGCCTTCGATCAGCGCGATGCTGACGATCCCTCGCCAGAGCTGCGATTTCCGATGCAGCTCCGAGAGACGCACTGACTGCTGCTGCTGGTCCGTCCGTCCACACACACACACACACACACACACACACACACACACACACACACACACACACACACACACAGAACTCTTTCTTTATTGTGTCAGGAAAATGAAAGGACAGCACGCAGGGCCCGGTTCTCCATGTTTGATTTGATCCTGGATTTCACTTTTTCTGAAGCTGTGGTCAGATTCAGTGTTTCCTCCATGTTGATATGTTGATGGCGGCCCGCCACGGTTAAATTTCTGCCGCCATGAAATCAGAAATAGGGCAGACGCACAACAGGGTCTCCGCTATGTACACCGCGCACCGCCGCTCCTTCAGCTGTCTATGTCATATGACATATATGACTTTATGTGTAAAAGTCATGAAGTTGTAATTACACGACTCTGCAGAGCCGTCTGCTGCTCTACTGAACTCAAGTCGCTCCCCTCGCCCGAGCAACTGGAACAGTGACAGGACGCCATCACTCGCGAAGCCATGGCAACCAAGTTAACAACAGGGCGAGTACTACTCGTCACTCAATCTCAGACGTGACACTCACACGGGTCCCGTGAAATATGACCGCTACAGTTTATTGGAAAATAGCATCGTGGACACTGAATTAGATGAATTTACTGTTTATCAGATCCCAGCTGAGACAGGAAGCTAATGTTAGCGAATGCTACGGTCCCTCTGCCCCCTGCAAGAGACGCTGTATTGACGTTACTGTTTTAAAACCGTTTCCCAGGTTAGTGGGGGTGCATACCGCTCAAAACCAACATGACAGATGTAGCTAGTGATGTTCGTTGATAGCGACGTTGTTCATATTTCTAAAAAGAAAAACTACATGCTGTTTTTAGGTAACGTTACTTTTTGATGTTCAACAACCCCCGAGATTGCTGTTGTCAGTCGTTCATCAAACGGGGGGGAATAGGGCATTAGTTGGAGACTTCTTTTATCGTCAGAATAATCCCCATTTGGTGCTCTAAAGACTTTTCCTTTACGTAACAAAACTTCATTTAAGATGAACAAATCGTTTGAAGTGACCTGGTTAGTATATATTATAATGTATATATTATAATGTATATGGAACATGTACATGAAAGGTATAATATGTAGGGGCCAGACATACAGAGCCTGGTTACACATCTTATGGAGGGATGGCCAAATAACAGTTTGAAGAACAGGGCCCTGCTAACAGCCAGTGGATGGAAGA
>JABXJD010000258.1:590000-617500 GCA_013375575.1 Percina caprodes
AGCAGAGAATCCAGGACAGAGAGAAAGATGTGAAGCTGCTTCAACAGCAGGCGGAGGCCATCAATCTCTCTGCTGATGAAGCAGTGGAGGACAGCGAGAAGATCTTCACTGAGCTGATCCGTCTCCTGGAGAAAAGAAGCTCTGATGTGAAGCAGCAGGTCAGATCCCAGCAGGAAAGGGAAGTGAGTCGAGTCCGAGAGCTTCAGGAGAAGCTGGAGCAGGAGATCACTGAGCTGAAGAGGAAAGACGCTGAGCTGAAGAAGCTCTCACACACAGAGGATCACAACCAGTTTCTACACAACTACCCTCACTGGCACCACTCAGCCAATCAGCATCCAGCATCCAGATCCGTCCTCTGAGCTGCTTTGAGGACGTGACAGCGGCCGTGTCAGAGCTCAGAGATAAACTACAGGACGTCCTGAGAGAGAAGAGGACAAACGTCTCACTGACAGGGACTGAAGTGGACGTTTTACTGCCACAACCAGAGCCCAAGACCAGAGCTGGATTCTTACAATATTCACGTGAAATCACACTGGATCCAAACACAGCACACACACAACTGTTATTATCTGAGGGGAACAGGAAAGCAACAGTAACGAGACAACAACAGTCTTATTCTAGTCACCCAGACAGATTCACTGACTGGTCTCAGGTCCTGAGTAGAGAGAGTCTGACTGGACGTTGTTACTGGGAGGTGGAGATGAGAGGAAACGTTTATGTAGCAGTCGCATACAAGAATATCAGCAGAGCGGGGGGGTCGGATGAATGTGGATTTGGACGAAATGACAAATCTTGGGCGTTATATTGTATCAACAACAGTTATACATTTTGGTCCAACAATGTCCAAACTCCCGTCTCAGGTCCTGGGTCCTCCAGAGTAGGAGTGTACCTGGATCACAGTGCAGGTATTCTGTCCTTCTACAGCGTCTCTGAAACCATGACTCTCCTCCACAGAGTCCAGACCACGTTCACTCAGCCCCTCTATGCTGGACTAAGGTTTTATTGGTCTTCTGGAGCCTCTGCTGAGTTGTGTAACGTGAAATAGACAGAAGTCATTTAAGGGTTAAATTCTGAGTTTTAACTCTTCGTCTTATTTAGCTCCATGTTTGTTGCTGACAGCTGATTGTTGTCGTTCTATTTTTTATGTTTTTCAAGTGTTTCCACGTTTTGAAGGTTTTTCTTATTTTTTTTGTCTTTTCTAAACATTTTTTGACTCTTTCTTTGACGTTTCTTTTCTTTTCTAAACATTTTTGTAAATTATTTTGACATTTATTAGCTTGTATTGAGGTTTTAGAAGTGATGAGATGTTTTTGTTTGTTGAGAAAATCATTCGGGGAGCCCCAGAAGCTCTCAACGAGCTCAGTTGAGATCTGTTATTTTACCTTTTGATATGTTAAAAAAGATCTTTACTGAGATGATCTGTAGATATCAGCTGCTGGTTGTTCTTCATGTATTTCTCCACGTTATGTATCTGCGGGACAGGAAGACGTCTGGTACATGGCGGCGTCTTGTAATCCCATGTGGGACGGGCCACATAGAAATCACATAGTTTCTCTTCCACTGCACGGCTCTGAAGAGAGAAAGCACCAGACCTCCTTCATCCTGCACACGTTGTCCTCTTTGTGGACATTTGTAAAGAAATCTAGATTTACATGTATTAGTTGGGTGGACCAGATGTTGTTATCATAATCATAATCAATAAGTCATCCTCCTCTCCTACAGAGCTGAGATGGTGGTTGTAACTACGTGACTGTGTGGATGAAGTGAATGTGTTGATGAAACCATTGAACGAGAGTCTTTGAACAGACTTTCCTGATGGGATGTGTGAACCAACTGCAGCTTCACCTGATGAATTACTTGTATATTATGCTCACATTCTGTCTATAGTAATAGCCATCTGTATATATTATTCATAGTACATATTCACCTGTAAACTCTGTTCTAGTAATATCCAGCTGTATATTATATTCAGTACATATCCAGCTGTAAATCTGGTTCACAATACTTGTTATCTATATATTATATTCATAGGACAAATCTATCTGTAAAATTCTGTTTATAATAGTATTCATCTCTATATTTATTCAGTACATATCCATGTCCTTATGGAACCAGTGTATATCCTGCACCTGCTGCTATTGCACTTCTGGTTAGACCTGAACTGCATTTCGTTACCTGTGTAATGACAATAAAGTTGAATCTAATCTAATCAATTGAAAGTGCTCTAATGATCAGATGATTGCAGTTGACCCAACTGACCACTAGAGGTCGGTATACACATTAACACAGTTTTGTCTGTTTTTCCATTGACGGCACAGATTGTTCATGACTCCAAAAAAATAAATCAATTTTCTCCATGTTTCTAGTAATAAAATGTTGTATAACCCCGGCTCTGAGTGATATATGAGCCCTGTGTAAGAAGCTCTAGAATATAGATAGGAATGGAAGAGGAACGTTTGGTGCAGGGTTGTCGACCCCATTATGAAGCTTTTTAAGATCCAATGATTGTAGTTGGTCTCCAGTGGACTTCTTCAAGCTTCTGAGTGGTATTTATGTATTATCTGCTCTAGTTTTCTACGGTTTGTAGATAGGGCGTTTCTAGGACTTGAGTAGATTTGGGGCTTAGCACAGACCCATTTAACCCTCGTGTTGTCTTCACCTTCGGGACACTCTTGTCTCCCTCGGGTCTTATTTGGGGTTTTAAAAACAATTCCTTCCGAGGGTTAAAGAAGCTGAATGCAATGCTGAACAGCGATTGGCTGGCCCAGCTTGTTAATAACCTGCGTATGTTCATTTTAGCCCCAGTTGGTAGGTGTTAGTTAGATGGTACCACTATTTGGACTAATCATAACTGGCCTGGCAACCGAAAGGCCAAAGGTTTTGTTTTTTGTTTCCACTTGTGACTTATGACGCCGGGGGGGTCTGGGGGTCTGGGGGTCCACCCATATAACATGCAGAGGTGGGTAGAGGAGCCACAAACTGTACTCAAGTAAAAGTACTGTTACTTCAGAATAATATGACTCAAGTAAAAGTAAAAGTAGTCATCCAAATAATTACTTGAGTAATAGTAAAAAAATACTCAAGTAGTGAGTAACTGTTGAGTAACGACTGACAAGCATCAATCAGACAAAATAATCATCTTTAGGCAAATTAGTTCATCCAATCAATAAAATAAATTAAAATTAATTTTTACAAAATAGCTTAAGTGAGAGACTTGTCACATCAAATTTGGATGGATACTGCATGTGCAAAACATACTGTGTGTAACCTAAAAGACAAACATCCACCTCTCCACAGCAACTAAACTAAAATTACCACTTCCTGTTTCCTCAGATTAGATGTTGAGTTGTTGACAGTAAGAACAATGACGCGTAGAATACCAAAGAGGTAAAAAGAAAAGTAAGAAAAGTAAGGAGCTCATTGTAGCCTGATGTAGTGGAGGAAGACAGCTTCTTCTTCACCAATCTACTCAAGTAGAAGTAAAAGTATAGTGATTTAAAACTACTCCTAGAAGTATAATACTTTCAAAAACTTACTCTAGTAAATGTAACTCGTTACTACACCTCTCTGATAACATGGTTAGCATTAAACCCTTCATTTCCTGCATTCTGGTGAAGTTGTATGCAGCTTTTTCTGCATCAATTTATGCTGGAAATATATTTATGTAAAGGGAAACATAGGACAATCCAAATATAAATACAAATACAATATATAAATCAGAATATAAATACATAATGAAATATATTGCAGTAAGACTCTCTTTGTATTGCGTTCATCTATTTATTCTCCTTTGGATCGAACCTCCTTAAATGTGCATTATCAATTATTCACCTCAATGACACCTGAATTCATTTTAATGAACTAATTAACCCCTGGGACTGTAATATTTCAGATGTTTGAGCAAGATTTCTGCTCATGTCCTCAACTTTGTGCCCAGCAACAGCTCCGCCAACGCTGAAGCAAAGAATGTGATTTACTACTCAGAAGTTCTGCAAAATAACTTTGTGTCTACGCCGATGTAGACGACTTCAATAACGAGGCAGAGCAGGGGAAGAGTGCTTTGGAAGACGGCTGAATGATTTCAGAGCTCTTCCCCTTTGCAAAGCACCAAACACAACGTCCGTGTCCGTGTGTCCTTGTGACTTGAGGTTTTGAACCTAACACCAGGGCTGCACAGAATGAGGAGAATATGTGATACGTTGCTGAATATCGCGATAACGATATTACTCGCGATTAGGGCTGCACGATATTGGAAAAATCTTACATTGCGATATTTCTTCCCCCTGCGATACATATTTAGATATAAAAAGAAAAAGTCATTTTTAAAAGATGACATAAATAGCTCTATTTGGAAATAATAAATAACCTAACGTAATTACGCCTAACGTATGTGACAGTGACTGCATGTTGCTTCCTCTAAATCAATGTTTCCCAAACTTAGGGTCGGGACCCAAAATGGGTCGCAGACCCTTTTTATTGGGTCGCCAATTGGCAGAGTAAAATGCATATCAATCTTATGTGAATAAGCGTTCTTTTTTGCTACACTGGTCTGTTCAGCTCAGATGCTGTGGGGGGGGGGGGGGGTTCCCCCTGAGTGACTCTGTGAAACAGAACATTGTTGAGCACATGTCATTCTGCTTGTTTCTTTAGGCTAACTATATTAGCTTTAGCCTGGCTGGTAGCAGCATTCTGCTTGTTTCTTTAGGCTAACTATATTAGCTTTAGCCTGGCTGGTAGCAGCATTCTGCTTGTTTCTTTAGGCTAACTATATTAGCTTTAGCCTGGCTGGTAGCAGCATTCTGCAGGGGGGGAATGGCCGGGAGACATTGTGATTATGTTGCATTAATCAGGTGATTTAATCCGTATTTGCAGCAAACATAAAACACCGACTACTGTAGCTTCACTGACTACTCATCAACACTATGACATCACTGTGTCAGCTGCTGCCTACGGGACTTTCTACACACGGAGACCTCACTTCCCATAACAATAACCCCGTCGGACTAACGTCACATACACACGCTGTCCACATGGCTACCTGTCTTAAAGGGGCTGTCCACATGGCTACCTGTCTTAAAGGGGCTGTCCACATGGCTACCTGTCTTAAAGGGGCTGCCCACATGGCTACCTGTCTTAAAGGGGCTGTCCACATGGCTACCTGTCTTAAAGGGGCTGTCCACATGGCTGCCTGTCTTAAAGGGGCTGTCCACATGGCTACCTGTCTTAAAGGGGCTGTCCACATGGCTGCCTGTCTTAAAGGGGCTGTCCACATGGCTGCCTGTCTTAAAGGGGCTGTCCACATGCCTACCTGTCTTAAAGGGGCTGCCCACATGGCTACCTGTCTTAAAGGGGCTGTCCACATGGCTGCCTGTCTTAAAGGGGCTGTCCACATGCCTACCTGTCTTAAAGGGGCTGTCCCCATGGCTACCTGTCTTAAAGGGGCTGTCCACATGGCTACCTGTCTTAAAGGGGCTGTCCACATGGCTACCTGTCTTAAAGGGGCCGTCCACATGTCTGTCTTAAAGGGGCGGCCCACATCGCTACCATTACATATTACACCTTGAACTTTGAGCCTCTTGCTCAGATATGCTGCACAGAGGATTGTGGGTCAGAAATCACGCTGGCTTGTGTACTGCACAATGTGACCGGGTGCATTAGGACATTTTCTGGCGTACTGCATTTGATATACTATGTACTGGGACATATAAAATCTTCCTCTGTCATACTAATGGTAGTATGGGCATTGCAACACAGCCAGTCTCTCTCTCAAAGCGCTCCTCTTCCAGGAATGAAGCAGAACTTGATGACCCCCTCCTGCTCTCACACACAGCCAGCTCCACTCTGTGCACACATTTCCTTGTTCCCTCCCCTTCAGAGCTACAGTTTGCAGATGGGTGGAGCAGCATGCTGGGAAGTACAACAGCGTATCACATGATGTTTTTACATCAGAGCTCAGACTAGTTTCACTTCTCAGGAAGTTAGACTCAGACAGTCGTTGTCACTGAGCGAGAGGTGAGATGGCGCAGAGAGGAGTTCAGCTGGACCGGGAAACCTTCTCTTGTTCCATCTGTCTGGATCTACTGAAGGATCCGGTGACTACTCCCTGTGGACACAACTACTGCATGAACTGTATTAAAAGCCACTGGGATGGAGAGGATGGTAAGGACAGCTACAGCTGTCCTCAGTGCAGGAAGACGTTCACACCGAGGCCTGTCCTGCTGAAAAGCACCATGTTAGCAGATTTAGTGGAGGAGCTGAAGAAGACTGGACTCCAAGCTGCTCCTGCTGATCACTGCTATGCTGGAGCTGAAGATGTGGCCTGTGATGTCTGCACCGGGAGGAAACTCAAAGCCATCAAGTCCTGTCTGCAATGTCTGGCTTCTTACTGTGAGAAACACCTTCAGCCTCATTATGAATCAGAGACATTCAAGAAACACAAGCTGGTGGAGCCGTCCAAGAAGCTCCAGGAGAATGTCTGCTCTCGTCATGATGAGGTGATGAAGATGTTCTGCCGTACTGATCAGCAGCTTATCTGTTATCTCTGCTCTGTGGAGGAACATAAAGGCCACGACACAGTCTCAGCTGCAGCAGAGAGAGCTGAGAGGCAGAGAGAGCTCGAGGAGTCGACTCAACATCCAGCAGAGAATCCAAGACAGAGAGAAAGATGTGAAGCTGCTTCAACAGCAGGCGGAGGCCATCAATCTCTCTGCTGATGAAGCAGTGGAGGACAGCGAGAAGATCTTCACTGAGCTGATCCGTCTCCTGGAGAAAAGAAGCTCTGATGTGAAGCAGCAGGTCAGATCCCAGCAGGAAAGGGAAGTGAGTCGAGTCCGAGAGCTTCAGGAGAAGCTGGAGCAGGAGATCACTGAGCTGAAGAGGAAAGACGCTGAGCTGAAGAAGCTCTCACACACAGAGGATCACAACCAGTTTCTACACAACTACCCCTCACTGGCACCACTCAGCCAATCAGCATCCAGCATCCAGATCCGTCCTCTGAGCTGCTTTGAGGACGTGACAGCGGCCGTGTCAGAGCTCAGAGATAAACTACAGGACGTCCTGAGAGAGAAGAGGACAAACGTCTCACTGACAGGGACTAAAGTGGACGTTTTACTGCCACAACCAGAGCCCAAGACCAGAGCTGGATTCTTACAATATTCACGTGAAATCACACTGGATCCAAACACAGCACACACACAACTGTTATTATCTGAGGGGAACAGGAAAGCAACAGTAATGAGACAACAACAGTCTTATTCTAGTCACCCAGACAGATTCACTAACTGGTATCAGGTCCTGAGTAGAGAGAGTCTGACTGGACGTTGTTACTGGGAGGTGGAGATGAGAGGAGTTTATGTAGCAGTCGCATACAAGAATATCAGCAGAGCGGGGGGGTCGAATGAATGTATATTTGGACTAAATGACAAATCTTGGGCGTTATATTGTATCAACAACAGTTATATATTTTGGTCCAACAATGTCCAAACTCCCGTCTCAGGTCCTGGGTCCTCCAGAGTAGGAGTGTACCTGGATCACAGAGCAGGTATTCTGTCCTTCTACAGCGTCTCTAAAACCATGACTCTCCTCCACAGAGTCCAGACCACGTTCACTCAGCCCCTCTATGCTGGACTAAGGTTTTATGGTATTATTGGATCCTCTGCTGAGTTGTGTAACGTGAAATAGACAGAAGTCATTTAAGGGTTAAATTCTGAGTTTTAACTCTTCGTCTTATTTAGTCTCCATGTTTGTTGCTGACAGCTGATTGTTGTCATTCTATTTTTTATGTTTTTTACGTGTTTCCACGTTTTGAAGGTTTTTCTTATTTTTTTTGTCTTTTATAAACATTTTTTGACGCTTTCGACATTTCTTTTCTTTTCTAAACATTTTTGTAAATTATTTTGACATTTATTAGCTTGTATTGAGGTTTTAGAAGTGATGAGATGTTTTTGTTTGTTGAGAAAATCATTCGGGGAGCCCCAGAAGCTCTCAACGAGCTCAGTTGAGATCTGTTATTTTACCTTTTGATATGTTAAAAAATATCTTTACTGAGATGATCTGTAGATATCAGCTGCTGGTTGTTCTTCATGTATTTCTCCACGTTATGTATCTGCGGGACAGGAAGACGTCTGGTACATGGCGGCGTCTTGTAATCCCATGTGGGACGGGCCAAATAGAAATCACATAGTTTCTCTTCCACTGCACGGCTCTGAAGAGAGAAAGCACCAGACCTCCTTCATCCTGCACACGTTGTCCTCTTTGTGGACATTTGTAAAGAAATCTAGATTTACATGTATTAGTTGGGTGGACCAGATGTTGTTATCATAATCAATAAGTCATCCTCCTCTCCTACAGAGCTGAGATGGTGGTTGTAACTACGTGACTGTGTGGATGAAGTGAATGTGTTGATGAAACCATTGAACGAGAGTCTTTGAACAGACTTTCCTGATGGGATGTGTGAACCAACTGCAGCTTCACCTGATGAATTACTTGTATATTATGCTCCCATTCTGTCTATAGTAATAGCCATCTGTATATATATTCATAGTACATATTCACCTGTAAACTCTGTTATAGTAATATCCAGCTGTATATTATATTCAGTACATATCCAGCTGTAAATCTGGTTCACAATACTTGTTATCTATATATTATATTCATAGGACAAATCTATCTGTAAAATTCTGTTTATAATAGTATTCATCTCTATATTTATTCAGTACATATCCATGTCCTGCCTTATGGAACCAGTGTATATCCTGCACCTGCTGCTATTGCACTTCTGGTTAGACCTAAACTGCATTTCGTTACCTGTACCTGTGTAATGACAATAAAGTTGAATCTAATATAATTTAATCAATTGAAAGTGCTCTAATGATTGCAGTTGACCCAACTGACCACTAGAGGTCGGTATACACATTAACACAGTTTTGTCTGTTTTTCCATTGACGGCACAGATTGTTCATGACTCCAAAAAAATAAATCAATTTTCTCCATGTTTCTAGTAATAAAATGTTGTATAACCCCGGCTCTGAGTGATATATGAGCCCTGTGTAAGAAGCTCTAGAATATAGATAGGAATGGAAGAGGAACGTTTGGTGCAGGGTTGTCGACCCCATTATGAAGCTTTTTAGGATCCAATGATTGTAGTTGGTCTCCAGTGGACTTCTTCAAGCTTCTGAGTGGTATTTATGTATTATCTGCTCTAGTTTTCTACGGTTTGTAGACAGGGCGTTTCTAGGACTTGAGTAGATTTGGGGCTTAGCACAGACCCATTTAACCCTCGTGTTGTCTTCACCTTCGGGACACTCTCGTCTCCCTCGGGACTTATTTGGGGTTTTAAAAACAATACCTTCCGAGGGTTAAAGAAGCTGAATGCAATGCTGAACAGCGATTGGCTGGCCCAGCTTGTTAATAACCTGCGTATGTTCATTTTAGCCCCAGTTGGTAGGTGTTAGTTAGATGGTACCACTATTTGGACTAATCATAACTGGTCTGGCAACCGAAAGGCCAAAGGTTTTGTTTTTTGTTTCCACTTGTGACTTATGACGCCGGGGGGGTCTGGGGGTCTGGGGGTCTGGGGGTCCACCCATATAACATGCAGAGGTGGGTAGAGGAGCCACAAACTGTACTCAAGTAAAAGTACTGTTACTTCAGAATAATATGACTCAAGTAAAAGTAAAAGTAGTCATCCAAATAATTACTTGAGTAATAGTAAAAAAATACTCAAGTAGTGAGTAACTGTTGAGTAACGACTGACAAGCATCAATCAGACAAAATAATCATCTTTAGGCAAATTATAGTTCATCCAATCAATAAAATGAATTAAAATGAATTTATTAACTACAAAATAGCTTAAGTGAGAGACTTGTCACATCAAATTTGGATGGATACTACATGTGCAAAACATACTGTGTGTAACCTAAAAGACAAACATCCACCTCTCCACAGCAAAAACTAAAATTACCGCTTCTTGTTTCCTCAAGTTAGATGTTGGTCATGGCATGTTGAGTTGTTGACAGTAAGAACAATGACGCGTAGAATACCAAAGAGGTAAAAAGAAAAGTAACGAGCTCATTGTAGCCTGATGTAGTGGAGGAAGACAGCTTCTTCTTCACCAATCTACTCAAGTAGAAGTAAAAGTATAGTGATTTAAAACTACTCCTAGAAGTATAATACTTTCAAAAACTTACTCTAGTAAATGTAACTCGTTACTACACCTCTCTGATAACATGGTTAGCATTAAACCCTTCATTTCCTGCATTCTGGTGAAGTTGTATGCAGCTTTTTCTGCATCAATTTATGCTGGAAATATATTTATGTAAAGGGAAACATAGGACAATCCAAATATAAATACAAATACAATATATAAATCAGAATATAAATACATAATGAATTAAAGCTGCAAGCAGCGATGAACGGGCCCTCGCTAACCTGCGCGAGTCGGGGATACTGGCGGACGCCTCTCCTTGCGGCCGTGCATTTGCGCGTCACTCAGACACTGAACATCGTCCCAAATGAAAAGGGAACTCCCTGCTGAGTTCAATGACACCTCACACAAGACTCTACGTCATACGGTTCATTATCTGTGAAAGGGGGCGTGGCCGCATCATGGGGGGGCGGGTCAAACATCACCAATCAAAAAGGAACTCTCTGCTGAGTTCAATGACACCTCACACAACACTATACGTCATACAGTTCAATATATTTGAAAAGGGGCGTGGCCGCATCATAGGGGGCGGGTCAAACATCACCAATGAAAAAGGAATTATCTGCTGAGTTCATTGACACCTCACACAAAGCTGTACCTTAAACGGTTCAAATGTTATAAAAGTGGGCGTGGCTTACGCATAGGGGGCGGGCCAAACCATCACCAATAAAGAAGGAAGTCTCTGCTGAGTTCATTGACACCTCACACAAAGCTATACCTTAAACGGTTCAAATGTTATGAAAGGGGGCGTGGCCTGAGCGACTGGGCGTGGTCAAAATATAGGGGCCGCCTCAGTATCACATGTAGACCACACATTCTAAGTTTCATGTAAATCGGATGATGTTTGTCATATAAGGCATATTTCCAGTTGCCAGATGGTGGCGCTGTCTCCAAAAGTCCATATTGGCCTGTAGGTGTCCTCAGGCCTGGACTCTTGGTGATTGTGGGAAATTTCAAGCAGATACGACAACGTACGCTGTAGTTACAGCCACTTTCTCCTTCATCGCTAAACAGTCAAAATGGCCGCCATGCCACGCCCACACCGTTGGACGAAAAGTTTTTCTTTTAATAAATTTTCATCGTTAACATCTTAAGATGACAAACACCAAGTTTGAAGTTGATCGGATGAAATCTCTAGGAGGAGTTCGTTAAAGTATAGCACCTTGTCTTTTAGGCCTACTTCCTGTTGCCACTAGGGGGCGCTATGACTTTGAGCCAATAGCGGCGTGTAGATGTCGTCAGGGGCGGACTCTGATGAATCCTGACAAGTTTCGTACCAATCGGACACTGTACGCTCGAGTTACACCCACTTCCTGTTTTGGTGGCGAATCGCACAAAATGGCCGCCCTGCCACGGCCACGCCCTATGACGAAAAGTTTTTCTTTTAATAACTTTTCATCGTTAACATGTTAAGATGACACACACCAAGTTTGAAGCTGATTGGATGAAAGCTCTATGAGGAGTTCGTTAAAGTACGACACGTGGAAATGGCCAAAATCGCACTAATTTCGAACATTCAATACAAAATGGCGGACTTCGTGTTTGTTTTAGGGGGGGGCTACAATGGAGTTTTATGTCCGTCCTGCCATGCTACATATGTGGACCAAGTTTCGTGAACCTACGTTAAACGCACTGCAGGGGCTGAATTTTCAAATTATTGTAGGGGGCGCTAGCGAGCCATTTTTGTGCGCCCATTCCCGAAACCATTAAAATACGTAAATTTTCACCAGACTTGATGCGACCGCCAAAAATGGTGAGTTTTTGAATATGATAAGTCCCCCAAAAAGGCAATTCATTTGACGGAAAAAGAAAGAATAATAATTCCTTCAGTTTCAATAGGGCCTTCGCCGCTGTCGGCGCTCGGGCCCTAAATATATTGCAGTAAGACTCTCTTTGTATTGCGTTCATCTATTTATTCTCCTTTGGATCGAACCTCCTTAAATGTGCATTATCAATTATTCACCTCAATGACACCTGAATTCATTTTAATGAACTAATTAACCCCTGGGACTGTAATATTTCAGATGTTTGAGCAAGATTTCTGCTCATGTCCTCAACTTTGTGCCCAGCAACAGCTCCGCCAACGCTGAAGCAAAGAATGTGATTTACTACTCAGAAGTTCTGCAAAATAACTTTGTGTCTACGCCGATGTAGACGACTTCAATAACGAGGCAGAGCAGGGGAAGAGTGCTTTGGAAGACGGCTGAATGATTTCAGAGCTCTTCCCCTTTGCAAAGCACCAAACACAACGTCCGTGTCCGTGTGTCCTTGTGACTTGAGGTTTTGAACCTAACACCAGGGCTGCACAGAATGAGGAGAATATGTGATACGTTGCTGAATATCGCGATAACGATATTACTCGCGATTAGGGCTGCACGATATTGGAAAAATCTTACATTGCGATATTTCTTCCCCCTGCGATACATATTTAGATATAAAAAGAAAAAGTCATTTTTAAAAGATGACATAAATAGCTCTATTTGGAAATAATAAATAACCTAACGTAATTACGCCTAACGTATGTGACAGTGACTGCATGTTGCTTCCTCTAAATCAATGTTTCCCAAACTTAGGGTCGGGACCCAAAATGGGTCGCAGACCCTTTTTATTGGGTCGCCAATTGGCAGAGTAAAATGCATATCAATCTTATGTGAATAAGCGTTCTTTTTTGCTACACTGGTCTGTTCAGCTCAGATGCTGTGGGGGTCCCCCTGAGTGACTCTGTGAAACAGAACATTGTTGAGCACATGTCATTCTGCTTGTTTCTTTAGGCTAACTATATTAGCTTTAGCCTGGCTGGTAGCAGCATTCTGCTTGTTTCTTTAGGCTAACTATATTAGCTTTAGCCTGGCTGGTAGCAGCATTCTGCTTGTTTCTTTAGGCTAACTATATTAGCTTTAGCCTGGCTGGTAGCAGCATTCTGCTTGTTTCTTTAGGCTAACTATATTAGCTTTAGCCTGGCTGGTAGCAGCATTCTGCAGGGGGGGAATGGCCGGGAGACATTGTGATTATGTTGCATTAATCAGGTGATTTAATCCGTATTTGCAGCAAACATAAAACACCGACTACTGTAGCTTCACTGACTATTCATCAACACTATGACATCACTGTGTCAGCTGCTGCCTACGGGACTTTCTACACACGGAGACCTCACTTCCCATAACAATAACCCTGTCGGACTAACGTCACATACACACGCTGTCCACATGGCTACCTGTCTTAAAGGGGCTGCCCACATGGCTACCTGTCTTAAAGGGGCTGTCCACATGGCTACCTGTCTTAAAGGGGCTGTCCACATGGCTGCCTGTCTTAAAGGGGCTGTCCACATGCCTACCTGTCTTAAAGGGGCTGTCCACATGCCTACCTGTCTTAAAGGGGCTGTCCCCATGGCTACCTGTCTTAAAGGGGCTGCCCACATGGCTACCTGTCTTAAAGGGGCTGTCCACATGGCTGCCTGTCTTAAAGGGGCTGTCCACATGCCTACCTGTCTTAAAGGGGCTGTCCCCATGGCTACCTGTCTTAAAGGGGCTGCCCACATGGCTACCTGTCTTAAAGGGGCTGTCCACATGGCTACCTGTCTTAAAGGGGCTGTCCACATGCCTACCTGTCTTAAAGGGGCCGTCCACATGTCTGTCTTAAAGGGGCGGCCCACATCGCTACCATTACATATTACACCTTGAACTTTGAGCCTCTTGCTCAGATATGCTGCACAGAGGATTGTGGGTCAGAAATCACGCTGGCTTATATACTGCACAATGTGACCGGGTGCATTAGGACATTTTCTGGCGTACTGCATTTGATATACTATGTACTGGGACATATAAAATCTTCCTCTGTCATACTAATGGTAGTATGGGCATTGCAACACAGCCAGTCTCTCTCTCAAAGCGCTCCTCTTCCAGGAATGAAGCAGAACTTGATGACCCCCTCCTGCTCTCACACACAGCCAGCTCCACTCTGTGCACACATTTCCTTGTTCCCTCCCCTTCAGAGCTACAGTTTGCAGATGGGTGGAGCAGCATGCTGGGAAGTACAACAGCGTATCACATGATGTTTTTACATCAGAGCTCAGACTAGTTTCACTTCTCAGGAAGTTAGACTCAGACAGTCGTTGTCACTGAGCGAGAGGTGAGATGGCGCAGAGAGGAGTTCAGCTGGACCGGGAAACCTTCTCTTGTTCCATCTGTCTGGATCTACTGAAGGATCCGGTGACTACTCCCTGTGGACACAACTACTGCATGAACTGTATTAAAAGCCACTGGGATGGAGAGGATGGTAAGGACAGCTACAGCTGTCCTCAGTGCAGGAAGACGTTCACACCGAGGCCTGTCCTGCTGAAAAGCACCATGTTAGCAGATTTAGTGGAGGAGCTGAAGAAGACTGGACTCCAAGCTGCTCCTGCTGATCACTGCTATGCTGGAGCTGAAGATGTGGCCTGTGATGTCTGCACCGGGAGGAAACTCAAAGCCATCAAGTCCTGTCTGCAATGTCTGGCTTCTTACTGTGAGAAACACCTTCAGCCTCATTATGAATCAGAGACATTCAAGAAACACAAGCTGGTGGAGCCGTCCAAGAAGCTCCAGGAGAATGTCTGCTCTCGTCATGATGAGGTGATGAAGATGTTCTGCCGTACTGATCAGCAGCTTATCTGTTATCTCTGCCCTGTGGATGAACATAAAGGCCACGACACAGTCTCAGCTGCAGCAGAGAGAGCTGAGAGGCAGAGAGAGCTCGAGGGGAGTCGACTCAACATCCAGCAGAGAATCCAGGACAGAGAGAAAGATGTGAAGCTGCTTCAACAGCAGGCGGAGGCCATCAATCTCTCTGCTGATGAAGCAGTGGAGGACAGCGAGAAGATCTTCACTGAGCTGATCCGTCTCCTGGAGAAAAGAAGCTCTGATGTGAAGCAGCAGGTCAGATCCCAGCAGGAAAGGGAAGTGAGTCGAGTCCGAGAGCTTCAGGAGAAGCTGGAGCAGGAGATCACTGAGCTGAAGAGGAAAGACGCTGAGCTGAAGAAGCTCTCACACACAGAGGATCACAACCAGTTTCTACACAACTACCCCTCACTGGCACCACTCAGCCAATCAGCATCCAGCATCCAGATCCGTCCTCTGAGCTGCTTTGAGGACGTGACAGCGGCCGTGTCAGAGCTCAGAGATAAACTACAGGACGTCCTGAGAGAGAAGAGGACAAACGTCTCACTGACAGGGACTGAAGTGGACGTTTTACTGTCACAACCAGAGCCCAAGACCAGAGCTGGATTCTTACAATATTCACGTGAAATCACACTGGATCCAAACACAGCACACACACAACTGTTATTATCTGAGGGGAACAGGAAAGCAACAGTAATGAGACAACAACAGTCTTATTCTAGTCACCCAGACAGATTCACTAACTGGTATCAGGTCCTGAGTAGAGAGAGTCTGACTGGACGTTGTTACTGGGAGGTGGAGATGAGAGGAGTTTATGTAGCAGTCGCATACAAGAATATCAGCAGAGCGGGGGGGTCGAATGAATGTATATTTGGACTAAATGACAAATCTTGGGCGTTATATTGTATCAACAACAGTTATATATTTTGGTCCAACAATGTCCAAACTCCCGTCTCAGGTCCTGGGTCCTCCAGAGTAGGAGTGTACCTGGATCACAGAGCAGGTATTCTGTCCTTCTACAGCGTCTCTAAAACCATGACTCTCCTCCACAGAGTCCGGACCACGTTCACTCAGCCCCTCTATGCTGGACTAAGGTTTTATGGTATTATTGGATCCTCTGCTGAGTTGTGTAACGTGAAATAGACAGAAGTCATTTAAGGGTTAAATTCTGAGTTTTAACTCTTCGTCTTATTTAGTCTCCATGTTTGTTGCTGACAGCTGATTGTTGTCGTTCTATTTTTATGTTTTTCACGTGTTTCCACGTTTTGTTGGTTTTTCTTATTTTTTGTCTTTTATAAACATTTTTGACACTTTCTTTGACATTTCTTTTCTTTTCTAAACATTTTTGTAAATTATTTTGACATTTATTTGCTTGTATTGAGGTTTTAGAAGTGACTAACTAACTAACTGTAGAAAAACAAGGATTATTTTGTCAATCATTAGACATTAGAATCTGATAAAAGCAAGTAAGAATAAAACAAGTCATCTGTATATTACGCTCACATTCTGTCTATAGTAATAGCCATCTGTATATATATTCATAGTACATATTCACCTGTAAACTCTGTTATAGTAATATCCAGCTGTATATTATATTCAGTACATATCCATCTGTAAATCTGGTTCACAATACTTGTTATCTATATATTATATTCATAGGACAAATCTATCCGTAAAAATCTGTTTATAATAGTATTCATCTCTATATTTATTCAGTACATATCCATGTCCTTATGGAACCAGTGTATATCCTGCACCTGCTGCTATTGCACTTCTGGTTAGACCTGAACTGCATTTCGTTACCTGTGTAATGACAATAAAGTTGAATCTAATATAATTTAATCAATTGAAAGTGCTCTAATGATGAGATGATTGCAGTTGACCCAACTGACCACTAGAGGTCGGTATACACATTAACACAGTTTTGTCTGTTTTTCCATTGACGGCACAGATTGTTCGTGACTCCAAAAAAATAAATCAATTTTCTCCATGTTTCTAGTAATAAAATGTTGTATAACCCCGGCTCTGAGTGATATATGAGCCCTGTGTAAGAAGCTCTAGAATATAGATAGGAATGGAAGAGGAACGTTTGGTGCAGGGTTGTCGACCCCATTATGAAGCTTTTTAGGATCCAATGATTGTAGTTGGTCTCCAGTGGACTTCTTCAAGCTTCTGAGTGGTATTTATGTATTATCTGCTCTAGTTTTCTACGGTTTGTAGACAGGGCGTTTCTAGGACTTGAGTAGATTTGGGGCTTAGCACAGACCCATTTAACCTCGTGTTGTCTCCACCTTCGGGACACTCTCGTCTCCCTCGGGACTTATTTGGGGTTTTAAAAACAATTCCTTCCGAGGGTTAAAGAAGCTGAATGCAATGCTGAACAGCGATTGGCTGGCCCAGCTTGTTAATAACCTGCGTATGTTCATTTTAGCCCCAGTTGGTAGGTGTTAGTAGATGGTACCACTATTTGGACTAATCATAACTGGCCTGGCAACCGAAAGGCCAAAGGTTTTGTTTTTTGTTTCCACTTGTGACTTATGATACTGGGGGGGTCTGGGGGTCCACCCATATAACATGGTTAGCATTAAACACTTCATTTCCTGCATTCTGGTGAAGTTGTATGCAGCTTTTTCTGCCTTTTTCTGAATCAATTTATGCTGGAAATATATTTATGTAAAGGGAAACATAGAGGACAATACAAATATAAATACAAATACAATATATAAATACATAATGGAATATATTGCAGTAAGACTCTCTTTGTATTGCGTTCATCTATTTATTCTCCTTTGGATTGAACCTCCTTAAATGTGCATTTGACAACTATTCACCTCAATGACACCTGAATTCATTTTAATGAACTAATAAACCCCCGGGACTGTAATATTTCAGATGTTTGAGCAAGATTTCTGCTCATGTCCTCAACTTTGTGCACATTAAAAATATATCTGATGTGTGTTCTCTGAGAAATACACAGAGCACAAACACCTGCCGCAGCATGCCCACGACAGAGTCCATTACAAACCTGAAGCTGCACAGAGTACTCAAGGCTGCTCATCTCTGGTTTTACAGAGAGTGGGTCACACTAACAGGTCTGCTTCAGAGCTCTGGGTGTTTGAGTCTGACCCAGAGACTGGAAACGTTACGTCACAGGAACTTCAGACAAAATCAGTAGTACTGTCCTCCTAGACTTTGTGTTGAATGCATCAATGTATTAGATTTGGCTTTAATGTTTCTGAAGTTACACGTTACAGACGGGTTCTAGGTGATAACAGATATGGCCCGTTGGTGAGACCCCGCACGCAGCTGCCCGTTCTACTCGGCTCGGACAATGAAACTGGACAAAGTTACAGTAGTTAGTTCTACCACGAGTTATAGCACAATGAAATAAGGCAACTTATGATTTTGGGGGTTTACATTACGGCTATTGTCCGGTTTCATGTGTCAACTTTTCAAAATACATTTGGGGCTACACTCAAAACATTCGAGACTCTGGTTTATAGACACAGATCTGGTAATTATTTAGTAAGGTAATGAGGTAATACTATATATTCACATATGACTTTTTTATTGAAAAACCTAATATGTTCTGTTTCGGAGCATCAGGGGCCAGGGCAGACTTTTAAGTGGCACCGACATGAGACGCACCGGTGACAGAGATTTATCGGCCTAGGTTAAGTAACAGCGACAGAAAAAATGTATTTCACACTATTATTATGGTTAAACTTTGCAATTGATCAGCGGTTCACATGCAATCCAAAACGCGAGTGTTGAGTCGTACGGACCACGAATCAACTATGGTCCGTTACACCACTATTATGTAAGGGAACGTCCCACTTTGGCCACCTTTAAGAGCCAAGGAACGTTTGGCTTGGAGCTAACCACACGTGCAATCACCTACTGTATGCTGGACTGAATTAGAGAGCAGCGCATACTAATGAATTGTCCTGTTTTTCTTTTATTCCCTTGTTTCATATACCAAATGTTACTATTGTATATCTATATCTTTTTTATTGTAACTTCAACCGGCCTAATGGACTACAGATGGAAATTAACCCTCAGGCTACAATCTGACATTTTTACATGTTCATCAATGTGCATTGTCCTGAAATAATAAAATAAATAAATAATATGTGGAGTAGTCTGTGTTTGTGTCCTGACGTGACTGTGTCATAGACCGGCCACAGCAACGTAATGGAACTGGAAAAAGTAGTTTTTGTTGGTAAAAGGGAGGGACACCCAAATATGAGTAGGCTGACATACCTCTGCTGCTCGAGAGACTCGAGGTAGAGGTAAGCTGAACCCATGAAGTCGTCTTGAAGGCCAAAGTCGTAGTCAAACACCTGCAGAAGAGGAACAAAAACAGACTCTTGTTCATTTATTGTTCATGTGGAAAAGCTTTGAGCAGGATGGTACGTGTCTATGTCTTTACCTTTACATACAACGGGTCACTCAGACAGTCCACTATTAAAGTCGTTTTCTCGTCCCACACTGGGTTCAGGTTTTTGTGGATGGTTTTGCTTCTGAACACCTCTTTTCCAGCGAGCTTAAACTTGACATACGGATCACTGCTGCCTAAAAAGGACAAATAAAAGTTATCACAGATGCATGAAAGCAACAACAGAAAAAGAACAGGAGTGCACAGATAAGACATGACTCTACCTCCTCTGTCTCTGACGGCCAGATTGTGTCCTCTCTTCAGCTCAACCTCCAGCTTGTACATCCCTGAGCTGGGGAGGGCTCGCTCAGACGTGACCCCCGAGGAGCATGGAGCCGCCGTACCCTGCCAGGAGAAATGAAAGCATTCATTACAAACTGCACAATCATCACAGCAAAAGCCAAAACACTCAAAATAAACTCACCGACATCTTTGCAAGAAATAAAAGCTGCTGTATCCACACCCACGCTTGCACGCGGCTAACAGCGACTGAAGCGTCTAATTCAGCTCGGCAACTTGTCCCCGGGGGTGACCACTAACAGGAAATTACACGAGAGTAGCTTCCTCCCATCTGATCAGAGTGTTTGTTGAGCTGATATTTTTTTCCATTCTTGTATAACCTTTACTTCCACTGCAGCAGCATCTCCTCTGCTGTGGCACTGCAGAAACTGAACACTTTAGGGCTGCAAAGACGATCAATTAGTCGTTAACTAGTGATTAATCGGTTTGAGTCATTTTGCTAGAAAATAGAGTAATTATTCTCTGATGTCAGTTTTTTAAATGTGAATATTTTCTAGTTTCTTCTCTCCTCTGTGACAGTATCTAAGGGCTAGATTTATCAAACCGTTAGCGCCTGTTTCCAGGTGTTAATTGTTTAAAGACTGACTTAACTGATGAGGGCAAACGGGGCAAACTTGGTCACACGAGGAAGAAGAGACAAGTTGAGCTTTCAATATGTGTTCGTGGGAGGGTCTTGGGGAAAGTGGGAGTTCCACCCAAAAACATGGGAGGATACAGGTAAAGTGCGCCTAATTATATACTGTACATTACGCGGTATTTACAAAGACTGCCAGTAAGAGCAACCCTAACCCTTGTCCGCCTCTTAGAAGCAGGTGTAAACCAGGATGCGGGTTTCCTGGCATACGCCTCCTGGTGAAACGGCAGCAGTGATCCGAGCAAGACGGAGACATAGGACGCGGAGACGAGCTGAAAGGATCGCACGATCTCAGTGGCGTGAACACGAAATCATTAAGCAGCCGTGCAATATTACAGTTACTGGAAGAAATCAAAGATGACATCGAATCTCCGACTCAGCGTTCAGGTTCCACTCACTGGCATCAGGATCACTTGAAACAGTCCTAGCATCAGCAGGGGGAATATCTCAGTCTGCACTCAGGTGTATCACAGCACCTGTCCTTAACGCTTTGCTACAGCGCAATTTACAGTATGGTGGGCGGAGAAAGGCGCTGCTTTCCCGGTGAACTGCAGGTTTGGTAAATACGACGTACGCTGAAGTATCACAGCGTGCGCTTTCTGCAAGTGGGCCATGGCGTCGATAACACTACATCTGCAAATGTACATAGATCTGACCCTGACTGTCTTTGATTTTGTGGACAAAGCAAGACATTTGATGGTGTAATCTTGGGTTAAATAACTACATTAAAATAGTATAAATAACATTAAAATTGGGTCAAATCAACCCAGTGGTTTTTATACTCATGGGTACTCAGTATTTGTTGTGTGCTTTTCCTAAAGGATCTGGATCTTCCTCCACCACAGTATTTTATGTAAGAAAGTACCACCAGCTTCATATCAGCTTCTCCCGCCGGCTGAGCCAACCGTTTAACACATTATGAAACATTATGACACACCGACTTTGTTTCCTGAGGCTGAAAAACAGTTGAAGTGTGCCAAGTTGCTGCTCCGTTATTTTGCAATCAGTAGACATTTCCACAGAGCTGTAACTGATTATAGGGTAATAAAAATGTGAGGAGGCTGTTGGTGGCTGTGTGGAGGCTGTTGGTGGCTGTGTGGAGGGTGGAGGTGGCTGTGTGGAGGGTGGTGGTGGCTGTGTGGAGGGTGGAGGTGGCTGTGTGGAGGGTGGAGGTGGCTGTGTGGAGGGCGGTGGTGGCTGTGTGGAGGGTGGAGGTGGCTGTGTGGAGGGTGGTGGTGGCTGTGTGGAGGGTGGTGGTGGCTGTGTGGAGGGTGGAGGTGGCTGTGTGGAGGGTGGTGGTGGCTGTGTGGAGGGTGGAGGTGGCTGTGTGGAGGGTGGTGGTGGCTGTGTGGAGGGTGGTGGTGGCTGTGTGGTGGAGGTGGCTGTATGGAGGGTGGTGATGGCTGTGTGGAGGGTGGTGGTGGCTGTGTGGTGGTGGTGGCTGTGTGGAGGGTGGAGGTGGCTGTGTGGAGGGTGGTGGTGGCTGTGTGGAGGGTGGTGGTGGCTGTGTGGTGGTGGTGGCTGTGTGGTGGAGGTGGCTGTATGGAGGGTGGTGATGGCTGTGTGGTGGTGGTGGCTGTGTGGTGGTGGTGGCTGTGTGGAGGGTGGAGGTGGCTGTGTGGAGGGTGGTGGTGGCTGTGTGGAGGGTGGAGGTGGCTGTGTGGAGGGTGGTGGTGGCTGTGTGGTGGTGGTGGCTGTGTGGAGGGTGGAGGTGGCTGTGTGGAGGGTGGTGGTGGCTGTGTGGAGGGTGGTGGTGGCTGTGTGGAGGGTGGAGGTGGCTGTGTGGAGGGTGGTGGTGGCTGTGTGGCTGTGTGGTGGAGGTGGCTGTATGGAGGGTGGTGATGGCTGTGTGGAGGGTGGAGGTGGCTGTGTGGAGGGTGGAGGTGGCTGTATGGAGGGTGGTGGTGGCTGTATGGAGGGTGGTGGTGGCTGTGTGGAGGGTGGTGGTGGCTGTGTGGAGGGTGTGTGGAGGGTGGTGGTGGCTGTGTGGAGGGTGGTGGTGGCTGAGGGTGGTGGTGGCTGTGTGGAGGGTGAAGGTGGCTGTGTGGAGGGTGGAGGTGGCTGTGTGGAGGGTGGTGGTGGCTGTGTGGTGGAGGTGGCTGTATGGAGGGTGGTGATGGCTGTGTGGAGGGTGGAGGTGGCTGTGTGGAGGTGGCTGTATGGAGGGTGGTGGTGGCTGTATGGAGGGTGGTGGTGGCTGTGTGGAGGGTGGTGGTGGCTGTGTGGAGGGTGTGTGGAGGGTGTGTGGAGGGTGGTGGTGGCTGTGTGGAGGGTGGTGGTGGCTGAGGGTGGTGGTGGCTGTATGGAGGGTGGAGGTGGCTGTGTGGAGGGTGGTGATGGCTGTGTGGAGGGTGGAGGTGGCTGTGTGGAGGGTGGAGGTGGCCGGTGAAACATTATGCAGTCTGACAAAGTGGAGTAAGTCCAGTTCAGACATGATGATGTTGAATAAGGAGATAAAGTTAGAGGATGAGGAGTTCCAGGCCAACTCTACACAACTGGAAACACTGACATTGTATATATATTATGATCTATTATACTATAGTTATTATTTATTATACTATTCTATACTTATGTGAAAAGCACCCTAACATACTGTATATAGTATAACACGGCAATATAACATAGAATAATAAATATTATATTGCCGTACTATACTATATATGTTCACCCCCACAGTGGTGCTCATAAGTTTATGAACCCGGGCTGAAGTTGATTAAAATGAAAAATAAAAAAAATCCTCTTTTAGAAAATGATCTTAAAGCCTTAATCAAAAATATTAGGAAAATCCGACTTTTAAGGACATCAATTTTCTTTGTGAATGAATAATGTATCATAAATAAATAAATGTTCTTCCTTAAAATACAGGGGGCATAAGTATACACCCCCCTATGTTAAAATACAGGGGCATAAGTATACACCCCCCTATGTTAAAATACAGGGGCATAAGTATACACCCCCCTATGTTAAAATACAGGGGCATAAGTATACACCCCTATGTTAAAATACAGGGGCATTAGTATACACCCCCTATGTTAAAATACAGGGGCATAAGTATACACCCCTATGTTAAAATACAGGGCATAAGTATACACCCCTATGTTAAAATACAGGGGCATAAGTATACACCCCTATGTTAAAATACAGGAGCATAAGTATACACCCCTATGTTAAAATACAGGGGCATAAGTATACACCCCCTATGTTAAAATACAGGGGCATAAGTATACACCCCCCTATGTTAAAATATAGGGGCATAAGTATACACCCCCTATGTTAAAATACAGGGGCATAAGTATACACCCCCTATGTTAAAATACAGGGGCATAAGTATACACCCCCCTATGTTAAAATACAGGGGCATAAGTATACACCCCCCTATGTTAAAATACAGGGGCATAAGTATACACCCCCTATGTTAAAATACAGGGGCACAAGTATACACCCCCCTATGTTAAAATACAGGGGCATAAGTATACACCCCCCTATGTTAAAATACAGGGGCATAAGTATACACCCCCCTATGTTAAAATACAGGGGCATAAGTATACACCCCCCTAGGGGCATAAGTATACACCCCCCTATGTTAAAATACAGGGGCATAAGTATACACCCCCCTATGTTAAAATACAGGGGCATAAGTATACACCCCCTATGTTAAAATACAGGGGGCATAAGTATACACCCCCTATGTTAAAATACAGGGGCATACAGTGGTGCTCAAAAGTTTACATACACATGCTTAAGTTGACTAAAAAGAGGAATAAAAAAATCATGTTTTGGAAATTTATTTTAATACCTAAATTAAAAAATTTAAGGACACCAATTTTCTTTGTGAATGAATAACGTATTGTAAATAAATAAATGTTCTTATTTAAAATACAGGGGTCATAAGTATACATACCCCTATGTTAAATCAGGCAGATTTTATTATTAAAGGCCAGTTATTTCCTGGATTCAAGATATTATGCATCCTGATAAAGTTCCTTGGCCTTTAGAATTAAAATAGCCCCACATCATCACATACTCTTCACCATGCTTAGAGATAGGCATGGGATACTTTCTATAAAATCATCTCTCAATGCAAATCAAACCAGGTATTAGTCTAACTGAAATAAAACCATGCCTATCTCTAAGCATGGTGAAGAGTATGTGATGATGTGGGGCTATTTTAATTCTAAAGGCCAAGGGAACTTTATCAGGATGCATAATATCCTGAATCCAGGAAATAACTGGCCTTTAATAATAAAAATCTGCCTGCCTCTATGGGAATTTAACATAGGGGTATGTATACTTATGACCCCTGTATTTTAAATAAGAACATTTATTTATTTACAATACGTTATTCATTCACAAAGAAAATTGGTGTCCTTAAAGGTTGGATTTTACCTCATTTTTTAATTTAGGTATTAAAATAAATTTCCAAAACATGATTTTTTTATTCCTCTTTTTAGTCAACTTAAGCATGTGTATGTAAACTTTTGAGCACCACTGTAAGTATACACCCCCCTATGTTAAAATACAGGGGCATAAGTATACACCCCCCTATGTTAAAATACAGGGGCATAAGTATACACCCCCTATGTTAAAATACAGGGGCATAAGTATACACCCCCCTATGTTAAAATACAGGGGCATAAGTATACACCCCCCTATGTTAAAATACAGGGGCATAAGTATACACCCCCCTATGTTAAAATACAGGGGCATAAGTATACACCCCTATGTTAAAATACAGGGGCATAAGTATACCCCCCTATGTTAAAATACAGGGGCATAAGTATACACCCCCCTATGTTAAAATACAGGGGCATAAGTATACACCCCCTATGTTAAAATACAGGGGCACAAGTATACACCCCCCTATGTTAAAATACAGGGGCATAAGTATACACCCCCCTATGTTAAAATACAGGGGCATAAGTATACACCCCCCTATGTTAAAATACAGGGGCATAAGTATACACCCCCCTAGGGGCATAAGTATACACCCCCCTATGTTAAAATACAGGGGCATAAGTATACACCCCCCTATGTTAAAATACAGGGGCATAAGTATACACCCCCCTATGTTAAAATACAGGGGGCATAAGTATACACCTTGGGTGTTAGGTGGAGAGCTGGAGCACCTGGATGCCATTAGCCTAGCTTAGCATAAAGACTGGAAATCAGAAGGAAACAGCTAACCTAGCTCTGTTCAAAGTTTAAAGAATTACATCAACCAACACCTCCAAAGATGACAGATTAACATGTTTCTGTATCTGGTTTGTTAATCTGTACGCAGACAGACATGTTACAACATGTTGTGGTTCTAAGAGAAGTTATCTGGAAAACAACACGTTATCAACCCGCCCAGACATGACTCTCAACATCTCTGCCTAAGATTAAATTAACAAGATAAAACGTATTAATAAGTGCACCATAGTAGTGTATTTCTCGCTTCAGACAGGGACAGCCAATTGAATTGTTATGCTAAGCTAGGCTAGGCTCATTGCCTGTTCTGCCATCTTAAGTCTGATTTATAGTTGTGTGGAGGCTCCACGCTGAGCTTTCGCCGTGGTCAACGTAAGTGGCCTGATGTGTATACTAGCGTGTTAGTGGGTGAGCCGATTTCTTCAAGAGAATAGCAGGACCGGCATGTGTGTGTTTGTGTGTGTGTGTGTGTGTGATTCTTGTATAACTATATTCCTGCGGTCTAAAAAACAGTATACTTGTGGGGTCCCAACAGCTTTGTGGGGCCAAAATGCTGGAACCCACAACTTTAAAGGGCTGTTTGAGGGTTAAGACTTGGTTTTAGGATTAGGGTTAGAATCAGGTTTATGGTTGCCCTGGATGGGACCTTTCAACTTGTGATGGCTTTAAAAGTTGCAGACACAGAGGCAGCAGACAATGAGGTCCGCCTCCTGCGTTTGTTGTCTTTTCTCCTTGTTTTGAGAAAATATATTAGAGGAAATGTATATTATCAGGTTCTCTTAACCCTCATGTTGTCTTTGGATCAAACTGACCTGTTGTCCTATATCAATGTTTTTTTTAATTCCCCAAAATAACATGATTGATTCCACACAACGCTCTTTGCCAAGTACAAATCTCTACTTTCATTAATTTTGGGGCGTCTTATTCAATTTTATAACATTTGAAAACAAATTGAAGTGTTTTTGAAATAGTATTGAGAGTAAAAGTTGACATATTCCAGTCTGTGATTATCATCAACATCCATTCCTTTAATTTTAGTCTCAATAATTCCTAATTTCTGCTTTTCTAACTCAAACATTAGGTTTATTGACCATAAATTCTAATAAATAACTGTAAAACTAAAGGTAATAGTGTTGAAAACGTAAAAAAAATGGACAAACTTTGAAAAAAAACATCAAAAGTGTTGAAAAAAGGGAGAAAAACTTAGGAAAAAGTTAAAAACATTGATAAAAAGTGTCATCAAAAGACAACACAAGGGTTAAAGGTGCAGTCCCAGTTGTAAGTATGGCACTACCAAGCTGCTGTGGCCAGGGAGTATTACATACACCTGCTGATACTGACGTAGCTCTTCCTGCTCCATCATGGCCCAGAAACAAAGAGTCTTAACTCACCCTGAACCGCCACAACCTCAGACTGAGTTTCAGCGTCAACAAGCTGCTCAGAGGATTAAAACAGGCTGCAAAGCACCACGCTGAGAATAGCACCCACAATCCCATCAGCTACACTGATGCCAACGTATTTTAGGAGTGTGTATTTATATTTACACACACTAGAGCTGGGCATTATATCCATATCAGGATATGACACTAGATATCGTCTTAGATTTTGGATATTATAATATTGTAATATGGTGAATGTCTTTTCCTGGTTTTAAAGGCTGCATTACAGTAAAGTGATGTCATTTCAAATCTGACCCCTTTAAAAAAATGTCTATATCTGAAATATGGGTTTCTTTTAACCAAATTACCACAAAAAAATGGATTCCTTACAACGCTGTTTGCAAATACAGCTGATGGCTTTCATTCCTGACTCCGACTCGGATAAATAATAGATTAGAATAATAATAATAATAATAATAGAATAGAATAGGCATTCCTCCCTGGTTAACACAGCGGTTGGTTAAACACTTTCTTATGAGGTCATCAAACATTTTAGCACCAATTCGGCCAGATGACCAAGATGGCCGTGACGTAGGCTTTGTTTTAGGGCTGCAGCTTAGATTTGATTCCATAACCCGTCAAGGGAGCCCTTTAAACACGCTGCTTTATGATCTGGCCATAGAGACACTAGCAAACGTAC
>JABXJD010000258.1:622500-647500 GCA_013375575.1 Percina caprodes
GGTGCAGTAAGCCTGACTGGCAGGCTGGGCTGAGAGGGAGACGAGGACACATGGACACATGTCCACTAAGAAAACACACTGACTTAACCTTATTGGTCCAATGTACTACAACAAATACAAAGAAATTAACAAATATCAGCAAAAAGTTGTTCTTGTATTTTATTCCTATTATTATTATTATTATTTTCACCATTATCTACATATTTATCATTACTAGTTAAGCAGTTGCACATCTTTGTGTTCCCAACTAGTATATGTTCAAATATTTGTTCTTGTATTTTATTCTATTATTATTTATTATTATTTTACATTATCTACATATTTCATCATTATCTACATATTTACCATTACTATTTAAGCAGTAGCACATCTTTGTATTCCCAACTTGGATACAGTATATTCAAATATTTGTTCTTGTATATTATTCCTATTATTATTTCATGTATATTGTATCCTAGTATTTCATTTATATTTATATTCTGTGCTGTGTGACTGATTTTGCTGCTGTAACACTATAATTTCCCATTTTATTGGGATCAATAAATATCTATCTATCATCTAGACATCTATCTATCTCTCATCTATCTATCTATCTATCTATCTATCTCTCTCTCTAGCTATCTATCTATCTATCTATCTATCTATCTATCTATATCTATCTATCTATCTCTCGCTATCTATCTATCTATCTATCTATCTATCTATCTATCTATCTCTCTCTCTCTCTCTCTCTCTATCTATCTCTAGTTATCTATCTATCTATCTAGCTATGTATCTATCTATCTATCTATCTATCTATCTATCTATCTATCTATCTCTCTCTCTCTCTCTCTCTCTATCTATCTCTCTCTAGTTATCTATCTATCTATCTATCTATCTATCTATCTATCTATCTATCCATCTCTCTCTATATCAGGGTTTTCTCTACATTATAAGGTGTAGGTCAATCAAATAGTAAAGAGTTGTATTTAAAGTGTAAAATCACCATTAACCATGTTCTCGCTGCCATTTACGATTAAAGGAACTAAGGCTGCAACTAACCATTATTTTTATAGTCGATTAATCTGTTGATTATTTTCATGATTAATCGATTAGTTGTTTGATTCATAAAAACGTCAAAACATGCTGAAAAATGTGGATCAGTGTTTCCCAAAAAGCCCAAGATGGCGTCCTCAGATGTCTCGTTTGGTCCAAAACTCAAAGACATTCAGTTTCCTGTCCCAGAGGAGAGAAGAAACTAGAAAATATTCACATGTAACAAGCTGACATCAGAGAAGCTTTTTTTTTTTTAAATCCATCCATCTTCATCCTCTTATCCGGTATCGGGTCTCGGGGGCAGCAGGGGACCCCAAACTTCCCTTTCCCGAGCCACATCAACCAGCTACGACTGGGGGATCCCGAGGCGTTCCCAGGCCAGGTTGGAGATATAATCTCTCCACCTAGTCCTGGGTCTTCCCCGAGGCCTCCTCCCAGCTGGACGTCCCTCCACCTAGTCCTGGGTCTTCCCCGAGGCCTCCTCCCAGCTGGACGTCCCTCCACCTAGTCCTGGGTCTTCCCCGAGGCCTCCTCCCAGCTGGACGTCCCTCCACCTAGTCCTGGGTCTTCCCGAGGCCTCCTCCCAGCTGGGGGTCCCTCCACCTAGTCCTGGGTCTTCCCCGAGGCCTCCTCCCAGCTGGGGGTCCCTCCACCTAGTCCTGGGTCCTGGCATCCTCACCAGATGCCCGAACCACCTCAACTGGCTCCTTTCGACGTGAAGGACCAGCAGCTCTACTCCGAGCCCCTCTCGGACAACTGAGCTTCTCACCCGATCTCTAAGGGAGACGCCAGCCCCCCTCCTGAGGAAACCCATTTTGGTTGTACCCTTTTTTTAATAAAACATTTTTTTAATAAAAAATTGACTCAAACCGATTAATCGATTATGAAAACACTTGGCGATTAATTTAATAGTTATAGTTAATAGACAACTCATTACTCTCGTCCTGCGGTTTACGTTGCTATTAACCTTTAAAGCCCACAAGCATGTATGTTCCCCCCGAGTCAGCTGCTCCTCACTGTGGAAACTCAATAAGTGACACATCTTCAATAACCAATCACAGAGCCGTTCCACCGAAACCGCTCGTCATCACACCGAGCTCAATAGCCTCTGTTCAACATGGGAGATACTGACCTGGGACTCGTATTCTCTGTCTGTTGGACTTCATTCATAAGGGCACTGGTGTGCAGAGGGCGTTTACGTGCATGGGTCACATAGCACAACTCTTTCTTAACCCTTGTGTTATCCTCGGGTCAAATTGACCTGTTTTATATCAGAAATATGGATTTCTTTCAACCAATTTGCCCAAAAATAACATGGATGATTCCATACAACGTTCTTCAGGTAAAAGTAATTATTACTTTAATTGAATTTTAGGGTGTTTTATTGAATCTTATAGCATTTGAATTCTTTTTTTTTTTTTTTTTAATGGTTTCAAAACAGTATGGGGACTAAACTTTGACATCTACCCATCTGTGATCCACTCAACATCCTCTGATCTTAACTATTCAAGTCAAAATAATTCATAATTTCTGTCTTTTTAACTAAAAACCTAGTTATAATTTGATATAAATTAGGTGTGTTGCCATGCATTCCAAGAATAAGTGTAAAACCTGTTATTAAACCAGCTCAAGTTTCTACAAAAAGTGACAAAAACATCGGAAAAAGTGACAAAAACATCGGAAAAGCACAAAAAAAGGACAAGTTCATGGTTAACGGGAAGACAACACAAGGGTTAAATGCTAAATCCTGCAGCCTGTGGCTCTGGCGCCTGACATGTGACCCATGCAGGTCAGACACGGAGCTTCTCATGAAGCCTAAAGGATAAACAACAATGGCTCCAGGCAAAGAAAGCTATTTTTCTCTTTCCGACGCTCCAAAAGAACTCTTGAATACACATAAATACAGTGTTTGGACTGCACACAGGGGACGTCTGCCTCCTTGATATACATCCCTCTCCAGTAAATCCCTTTTTGGTGAAGGACCAAATCATTTACACCGCTTGTCCAACACACTCTACCGCCTCCTCTTCTCAATATAATTAGACATTTGGCAGTTGTACTTACCAGGGTTATTATTGTAAACTAAGACAGAAATAAGCAGTGTAAAATTGTTTTAATAAACTGAAACTAAAGCATTCAAAAAACACTAAATTGAATATAATCCAACGCGCTGATAGTCCAGGCTTGCAATTCACTGGGGGAAACCCTAATTGTTATTAGTAACATTGGTGCTTTTCCCTGTTGGGTGTCTGCTGGGAAAAAGCCTATTGTGGGCCTTCCAACAATCTCATAATACTCATTATATACGAGGTTTCATTTGAGAAGTTGGATATTTTTAGGTAATAAGCTTTATTGCTTTCTTACAAACTGAGATGAGAACTAAAAAGGTTGATATTAATCTTATGTCTGTCTGGTCAAGTGTGGGAGCCAATAGAGCTTAGCTTAGCTTAGCATGAAGACTGGAAACAGGACAGTTTTGTTTGTGTTTTGTTACACGGTTATTTTTATTATCAGTTAATCTGCTGATTATTTTCTAGAGTAATCGATTCATCGTTTGCTCAATAAAATGTCAGAAAATAGTCAAAGATATTCAATTTAATTTGATATAAACCAGAGAGGAGAAGGATATCTCCACATTTTAGAGGCTGAAACCAGCATTTTTCATCACTTTGAGCTTTTAGGAAACTGTGATGGTCATTTTCACTATTTCTCTGCGATCAATTGAGAAAATAATCAGAAGATTTATTGATAATAAACATGTAATAATCTGTCCAATAATCTGTAATAATAATAGTAATAATAATAATAATAATAGTAATAATAATAATAATAGTAATAATCTGTCCAATAATCATCCAAATTTCAATGACACATTTCGTTGCAGACAACTGTTATATAAAAAGGCCAAACCACCATATTTGACTGGTAGGAGCTCACCGGCTGTTCATCGCTGCTCTCCAGCTGTGTTTCTGTTGCTGCGGCAACTGCCGCAACTGCCGCTTCGCCTCCTTCGCCTCCTTCGCCGCCGCCGCCGCGCGGGGGTTCGGCCAGCCTCTCCAGGCACGCTGACCCGAGAGAAGAGCTCTTGTGGTGGGACTGCACCAGCTGAGCCACCGTGGGCTTCTTCGGGCTGGCGGACTTACGTGACGGCTGCTTCTCCATGCTGAGCCCGGGGCCGCTCCCGGCCGCTTTGCCGCAGAGTTGAGCCTCCTTCGTCTCCACATCCACCTGAGAGGAGAAGAGCAGGTCGGGCTGCGAGGAGGAGATCACCCGGTCCAGTGCGACGTTTTCCTTCCATTTTATCTTCTTGAACATCCACATGCCCCTCTCCTTCTTCTCCTCGGGGTCTCTGGAGCCCAGCTTGGGGCTGAGCAGCGGCTTGGCTTTGGCTTGAAACTGTTTCCACATCGTATTTTGTTGGGACGAGGAACCGCTCTCATTCTCGTCCCCCTCGCTTTGCTCCATTCCCTCGTCTGCTCGGAGCCCAGACAAGCGGTCACACCGATGGATTCAACGGTTACCGCAATCTGTGTTAACCCTACTCTGCTGCATTACATCGAGAAAAACACACTTAATCACATGAAACCCTGGACATGCCATCGTGTCTTCCCCGCTGGTAGTCGGGGTCGGCCAGCCCCTTTTTCGTCGAGATATTAACAACCCAAGACAGGGGAGACAGCAGCGACAGGGCCCGCCCCAACGTTACCTGTTTGGGAACCCACCCCTCCGCCATCGCCGACTGACCGTCAGTTGGTCAGTTAGCGGTCAGTTGGTCCCCCATTTTGTAAATTTTTTTACATTTATGATCCCCAGAAGACGAATTAAAATAATAATAATTAATATTATAATTTGATAGCCCCTTAAAACTAGCTCCATGTTCATGTGAGATTGTTTAACTTCTCAATACTTTAATTTATGTACAAATACCCGTAAAACTAAAAGCCTTTCTTCAGCGATCAGATGTGCTAGTTAGCTAATGTTAGCATGCTAACTAGGCTCTGGCTGGTAGTTAGCTAATGTTAGCATGCTAACTAGGCTCTGGCCGATAATTAGCTAATGTTAGCATGCTAACTAGGCTTGGGCCGGTAGTTAGCTAATGTTAGCATGCTAACTAGGCTTGGGTCAGATAAAATAAAAATCTAACCGCCCCACTTCCTCTTTCGTCGGCTTGAAATCCACCATGTTTCCATATCGGCGGCGGAGTTTTAGTTTTATTTAATATTTCCTAAACTATATCGCCTTATCGACGCGAAAACACAACTTTCTAGTAAACTAACAAAGTGCGCTGTTGCGTTTCCCCTCCGACCTCTGAGATGTGCTCAGTCACTCAAATGTGAGGAAAACGGCATCATCACTGTGAGCACGTTAGCACGCTAGCATTAGCATTTAGCTCAGCCTACAGTCCCTTGTTGCTAAGTAACATTGGACTACAGCATTGACTGTATATATATATATTAACAATCTATGGTTAGCACGCTGGCATTAGCATTTAGCTCAGCATACAGTCCCTTGTTGCTAAGTAACATTATACTACAGTTAGTAACGTTACAGTCAAGCAGCTGCTAGCATAGATCAGTGGTTCCCAATCTTTTTCAGCTCAAGACCCAAAAGAGAAATGTGGTGTCTCCCTGGGACCCAAATTTACAAAAATACACCATGAATCATTGTAACATCTACATGTTTAAACTGTAGACAAAAGACGGAACAAACCATGAATTTAAATGCATATGAAGTATATTTATTCCATTATAAAAGTAATCAAAAACAGAAAAGGTCTCTATTGTCCTTTCTGTGTCTCCGTCCCCTCCCATCGTCCCTCAGGACCCACACCAACATGTTTTTAATAATGCTGACTTGAATTTAATGAGATGTATGTGGCTGGTTGATATCTTCTCTAGGTTCGGTTTTTGAAAGTGCCATTCTGAGGTCATGCTGAGGCCATTCTGAGGTCATTCTGAGGTCATTCTGAGGTCATTCTGAGCATTTAGTCTGTTTCTGTATTAGTTTTTCAGGTACGCTAAAGTCGAAAAGCCAGATTCTCATTTTACTCTGCCAATTGGCGACCCAATAAAACGGGTCTGCGACCCATTTTGGGTCCCGACCCTAAGTTTGGGAAACATTGGCATAGATTGATAGCTCAATCAACTCTTTATGTTAAGGGTGTACTCCAAACTAAACTAAGACCAAAGGCTTTCTACAAAAATGTAATTTAATCTTATTTTGTTATGCAAAAACTGGGAAAATAAGGCCTACTTCATCCATTGAAGTGATTGTGTAACTACTAGAGATGGCCAATACCCATACAAAAATTTGGTTATTTCAAAATCCGATATTCCGATATATCGTCTGATACATACATATTTTTTTAAATTCAGAAACGCTTAACAAAAAAATAAACAGATTTCCCTAACATTAGTTATCTGTAGTTATTTATGAGTCCTCACTAAAATAATATGATACTAATTTGTTTTATTGACAGAGGAACATCAAAATATTAAAGTTTTGATAAAGAAAATGTATAAAAATTGAACGTTGCAGAGCGTCCTCTGGTGGACAGACTATGCAACGCCATCACTAACAGGGACGTTGTAGAGCGTCCTCTGGTGGACAGACTATGCAACGCCATCACTAACAGGGACGTTGTAGAGCGTCCTCTGGTGGACAGACTATGCAACGCCATCACTAACAGGGACGTTGTAGAGCGTCCTCTGGTGGACAGACTATGCAACGCCATCACTAACAGGGACGTTGTAGAGCGTCCTCTGGTGGACAGACTATGCAACGCCATCACTAACAGGGACGTTGTAGAGCGTCCTCTGGTGGACAGACTATGCAACGCCATCACTAACGGGGACGTTGTAGAGCGTCCTCTGGTGGACAGACTACGCAACGCCATCACTAACAGGGACGTTGTAGAGCGTCCTCTGGTGGACAGACTATGCAACGCCATCACTAACAGGGACGTTGTAGAGCGTCCTCTGGTGAATAAATATTTAAAAAAATATACATATATATATATATATAGTTTTTTTTAATCTGCCATTATAAATGCAGATACCAATAGTTCGGGAAATGCCTAATATCGACCGATAATATCGGCCTGCCGATATATCAGTATGTTACCTTCAAGCTTATGGTGTCTTGTGTTAGCTAAAGCTAGAAAATGTTATACATTTCTATTAACTGTCAGTATTTTATGACTTCTGTGATTACATCTTTCAGCAAAAGTTACATAGTTTTTCAAAAGTCCAATGTTGTTGTCTGCTCAATGTATACATAAGCAACTGTTTGCAAACATATTCACCATATAGACGTTTTGATGTGATGACGCTGGCTTTAAACTGCAGTGGATTTGTGTGAGAACTTTACAAAAAAAATCAATTTTTGCCATTTAAAAAAAGAATTAAACAAAAAAGAGAACCTTGGTTGAAAGTCAATGCAAGTTTGCTTACTTTACACTTTACTGACATAAGAAAACAGACACTTTTGGATGAAAAAAAGACTTTATTTAGTTTTTTTAACCCTGTTACTTGTCCCAAACACTCAGTAACACGGTTTTAAAAAGTGCCATATGAACAAAACTTATTACTATTATTACTATAAAGCTAATACATTGTTGGGATCTTAATGGTTTCTCTGCAAGTGTGTAGGTCTAGACAGTGTTTATACTTAAAGGTCCCATGGCATGAACGTTTCACTTTATGAGGATTTTTAACATTAATATGAGTCCCCCCAGCCTGGCTATGGCCCCCCAGTGGCTAGACATGGTGATAGGTGTAAACCGAGCCCTGGGTATCCTGCTCTGCCTTTGACAAAATGAAAGCGCAGATGGGCCGATCTGGAATCTTGCTCCTTATGAGGTCATAAGGGCAAGGTTACCTCCTTTATCTGCTTTGCCCACCCAGAGAATTTGGCCCCCCCATGAGAGAGAGACATCATGGCTTTCAAACGAGCAAAGTGGCAGTTGGTGAAGGCCACCCCCAGACACCACCTTGCCCCCCCTCTTTAAAAGCTACAGACTCAGAAATGGCACATACTAAGGAAAACCCATTGTGGGACTGGCTCTAGTGGCTGGAATTCTGCCCCAAGGCTGAATTTTGGGAAAGAGACTTCAGATACAGTATTAGGGGACCACTAAGGTCTATATAAAGAGACTTCAGATACAGTATTAGGGACCACTAAGGTCTATATAAAGAGACTTCAGATACAGTATTAGGGACCAATAAGGTCTATATAAAAGAGACTTCAGATACAGTATTAGGGGACCACTAAGGTCTATATAAAAGAGACTCCAGATACAGTATGAGGGGACCACTAAGGTCTATATAAAAGAGACTTCAGATACAGTATTAGGGGACCACTAAGGTCTGTATAAAAGAGACTTCAGATACAGTATTAGGGACCACTAAGGTCTGTATAAAAGAGACTTCAGATACAGTATTAGGGGACCACTAAGGTCTATATAAAGAGACTTCAGATACAGTATTAGGGGACCACTAAGGTCTATATAAAAGAGACTTCAGATACAGTATTAGGGGACCACTAAGGTCTATATAAAGGACTTCAGATACAGTATTAGGGGACCACTAAGGTCTATATAAAAGAGACTTCAGATACAGTATTAGGGGACCACTAAGGTCTATATAAAAGAGACTTCAGATACAGTATTAGGGGACCACTAAGGTCTATATAAAAGAGACTTCAGATACAGTATTAGGGGACCACTAAGGTCTATATAAAGGACTTCAGATACAGTATTAGGGGACCACTAAGGTCTATATAAAAGAGACTTCAGATACAGTATTAGGGGACCACTAAGGTTTATATACTGTAAAAGCATCCAAAGAGCACCATGTCATGGGACCTTTAGCTAATATCTGCACCAGGAGGCTTGTGTACATTTTAAATGGTCACTGAAATCACATCTGTAACATGTAATAGCTATGGGATAGTGTGTAATACTGATTGTTGTGTATTAAACACACACAAAAAACCCAAATTAGTGTTCTGTAGGATTGCTTTTCTTTCCTCCGTTCCTTATGATTGTACACGGCAGTACAGAAAATTCATGTTTAAAGGTTTTACATAAAGGACAAGATTGTATGTATTTATCATGGCTTTTCTGATAATCATGCTGATACTCCTTAATAAGCACACACACACACACACACACACACACACACACACACACACACACACACACACACACACTTTAGAGTTAGAGGTTAGAGTTATTAAGCGTCCGCATGCCACTAAAACCAAAGTTGCAACCCATCAGCGATCACTCCACACATGGAAATAAAATTGGCCATTCCCATTTACATTAATGTAGCAGAATGGTCAGAGCGGCAGCCATTTTAATTAGTACCGTTGCCATGGCAAGATCACAACCAATCAAGGTATTTTTTGTTTCTGCCTCAAAATGACTTGATTTCATTCATGAGGCTTACGATTATCTGACAGATTACAGCCCACACAGTACTTTTTAGCTGTTTTAAAGGTCCAATATGTAGGAATTTCTCCCGTCTAGCATTGAGATCATATATATCGCCATCAACTCTCGCTACACGCAGTTCAAAGTACGTATTACAGCTACGGGAGCCCTCACGCTTCAAAAAGCTGATATTTTGCTCTTTTCAGTCTCCTTTTTCTTTTTCTGGGTGAAGAAGAAGACTCCCGCTCCTGAAATCTGGATTTTTAATACGTGAGGTCCTCCATGTCTCCTTCTCTTAACCTGCCGGGCGGGAAGCAACGATACCCGTTAGCAGCATTAGCAGCGTTAGCAGCGTTAGCAGCGTTAGCAGGGTTAGCAGCAGCTGTGAGTTTGTCATGTGACAGTAATAACATGAAAGGCGGAGCAGTACGTCCTGTATGTCCCTCACCGGCTAACGTAGTTCAAGATGGAGCATGAACATGGAGCGTCTACCCCAGTTCATGTGAATGCAAATGTGATATTTCAAGCCAAAAGGAATACCTGGAATTGACGGTGGTGGTAAATATTCACGAAAAAGGACGAGTTAGTGAACGGGCAACACTGATTTTGATAAACACGTTACACACTGGACCTTTAAAGGGGCGATACACCCGATAAAATACACGGTTGCACTGGCCAAATAGTGTATTGCAGCTTCTACCTTGTGTTTGAAAGGTTGTTTCTGCCTCACAATGACTTGATTTCATTCATAAGGCTTATATATGTAACAGATATATAACATATGACAGATCATGGTCACAACCTTTTACCGGTTAGAGGAGCAACACATCCAGTATGACAGTTTTAAAGTGAGCTGTGGATACATATTAATTGGGCAATACAGCTTTAACAGGCTGCACACGCTACCGTAGACGGCAACCAGTTCTTGGCAGATGATCACTCGACAGGCCAGGGCCGCGGCGTGGTTAGTAAGCTAACGTTAGCCAGCTAACAAATCGTCTCCCGAGCTGCGTTGGGCCGCCCTCCCCCTGCGAGCTGAGACACATTTCACAGCAGCAAACAGTTCGATGGCCTTTCTATCCATTTCCTTTCATTCAGCAGGTCCCCACCCAATCAGTGCATGTTAGAAGAACTACGTTACATATATACTCTTTCTCTGATCAGTGTTACAACTGTGTTTATCACTGCTTTCACCATCTGGTCTCTGGGAGCTGTCTCTTCCATGACTGGAGAAGAACAGGCGCCCCTGGACTGAGAGGCACTGTCAACATTGACGCTTTGTTGTGACTGTGTGATTTATCTCATTCTACATTGTATTAGAGCGGCTGCAGGAAGCTTTTTCATCATCATTTCTCTGTACTGATGCCGTGAGTCCTGTAAAAGGGATTCTACTTGCAAGTAAAATATGTTATTATAACTTCAGTGTCTATTCTTGATAGGGAATTATTCTTATTCTAACAGTGCATAAACTACTAAATGAATTGAGGGTATGGTGCATTATCACATTAAGTATTTCAAGTAGAAATCTAGCAGACTCATCTCATGCAACGGCGTATGTATGACGCCACTTCCTATGCCATTATTGGCGAGTTATCGAGACGCATACTCGCTTTTTAGTGTGTATATGAACACGTTTGGCCTCCATTGGCTTACATTACATTAGGTAATGTGATGGCGTGTGAATTAACGCCGTAGCGAGTAGCATGAAAGGGCGAAAATCCGTGGGGAGGTCGGTCGGAGGTGGGGGGGGGGCAGTAACTCAGTCCAGGGAGTTGGGTTGGGAACCGGAGGGTTGCCGGTTCAAGTACACATGTGGACCAAAGTATGGTGGTGGACTGGTAGCTGGAGAGGTGCCAGTTCATCTCCTGGGTGCTGTCAAGGTGCTCTTGAGCAAGGCACCGAACACTCAACTGCTCGGGGCGCCTTTCCATGGGCTCCCCCCCCCCTCCCCCCTCCCCCACCGACATCTCTCCATTAGTGCATGTATAGGTACTGAGCATGTGTGTGTAGTTCAGGCCTGTGTGTAATAATTAGAGTGTTAATTGTAATTTCCCCTTGCGTGATTAATAAAGGATACATTATTATTATTATTATTATTATTATTATTATTATTATTATTATAACACGGCAAGTAGCGTGTATGTTAACGTCCGCTGGATACAGCCGAGACATGATGTCATGTGACTCTACTGTGATCTAAAGGTAACAAAGTGCAATCTACTCTCTCTTGCCTAACTAGACTCACTTAGCTAATGACTATTGAAATATAAAAAAGTATTCTTAAGGCTGAAATACACCTCCCAGCATGCTGCTCATCTACTCTTTCTTTGTGACCAATGTTTTTTAAATCAGGAGAAATATTGACTGTAAATATCGGAAGAATTCTTCCTCTCATCTCCTGGAGAAATGGATTTCATGAAGCTTTAAATGTTTAATTGTTGTTCCAGTGTGTCTGCTAATTAATCAGTAGCTGTAAGATCAGCAGCACGAGAGGTCACAGGTCGTGGTCATGCATCTGCTGCTGCATCTTCTGCAGCATCTGCTGCATCTTCCTCAGCTGCAAAGGTAATGAAAAAAAGACAGGAGGAGGATGAAGAGACAGCTTACGTAACATCGTTTCACATCACACATGCTTATGTAATTCCTGCTGCTGTGCATTATTCAATATTGTCAGATTTCTTTTCCACTCACTTCATCATCTTTCCTTTTGATGAGTTTCTCAGTCTCCACGTCCGATGTGGACATCGGCAGGAGAGGGATGGGGCTCTCCACCCGGTCTGCATTCATCCTGCTTTAAGATCAGAGACAAACGTGGAGGATGATAACAGAAAGTCACCGTTTTTTGTTTGCTTGTTTTTTTTAAAGATTATTTAAGATTAAGATTATTTAAGAGATTGTAGCGCGCTCGCTGAAAGGTTGTTGGTGTTTTCCCGAGAAGAACAGAGTTAGAGAACGGAAGGAGAGGGGATAAGCCTGACATCTGGCGCGTGATGTCAGGCTTTAAATAATAATCTGTGGGTGTAAACAAGTGGGTTCGGTTCTTTTCTTCTCTCCGTCAACTGGATGATATCAGATACTTCACAAAAGGCCAACATGAGCCAAACAAAACAACACACACACACACACACACACACACACACACCTGGTCATGGTGTGGATGCACTGAGCTCTGTAGTTCTCATAGTGAACGTCGTTGGTGATGTCCTTCAGGTCGTGCATGTGGGTTCTTATCAGCATGGTCCTCAGCTTCACAAAGTCGCAGTGGGATGGGTTCTCCACTGCACACAGGGAAATCAATATATATATATATATATATATATATATATATATATATATATATATATATATATATATATATATATATATATATATATATATGTAGACTACGTTAGCGGTGAGGGACATACAGGGCGTACTGCTCCACCTTTCATGTTATCACTGTCACATCATAAACTCACAGCTGCTGCTAATGCTATGATATATATATTTAACAGATGTAGTGTTGATTTCAAGCCTGTCTCCGCCCATTATGACATTATCAAGGTGCAGGGAAATATGATCTAACTTCTGTACTGTTGACCCGCCGGGTCCACTCATGAATGAACATCAGAGGCTTCATTCTGATCAAATTATATGATTGTTTATTACCAACCAACTTTTAAAATCAAATTACATTTAATTGTAATGAAAGGGAGTAGCTTAACATCAATAAATGTATGTACATTTTAATTAGGTTAAGGTTTGTCTACCTTTTGCTAAGGGGGTGCTGCACCCCTAGTTCCCGCGGACATGGTCACTGAAAATTAGTGTTGTGAGATTTTTTGAAAACAGCTGCAGAGAGTTTCTTACCCTCGACGATGCCCCACGGGTAGAGCCTCCCTCTCACTCTCTGACCTCGGGCTTCGACCACAGTGTTGCTGCCGATCACTGCGAACGGAGTGCTCTCCTGCACCACAAAATCCATTTATCGTCATTTAATCATCGTAAATCACACTTCATTCAAAAGCCGTCTTGGTTCGGCTTTCCACTGTACCAACAATCACCACTCTTAATTCACCCATTTACATGTGGAGATATGCTGCTCTATACACGCTAAAAGTAGTGATTATTTACATGGAGTCTGGTGGAGATATGCTGCTCTATACACGCTAAAAGTAGTGATTATTTACATGGAGTCTGGTGGAGATATGCTGCTCTATACACACTAAAAGTAGTGATTATTTACATGGAATCTGGTGGAGATATGCTGCTCTATACACGCTAAAAGTAGTGATTATTTACGTGGAGTCTGGTGGAGATATGCTGCTCTATACACACTAAAAGTAGTGATTATTTACATGGAGTCTGGTGGAGATATGCTGCTCTATACACGCTAAAAGTAGTGATTATTTACATGGAGTCTGGTGGAGATATGCTGCTCTAAACTCGCTAAAAGTAGTGATTATTTACATGGAGTCTGGTGGAGATATGCTGCTCTATACACGCTAAAAGTAGTGATTATTTACATGGAGTCTGGTGGAGATATGCTGCTCTATACACACTAAAAGTAGTGATTATTTACATGGAGTCTGGTGGAGATATGCTGCTCTATACACGCTAAAAGTAGTGATTATTTACATGGAGTCTGGTGGAGATATGCTGCTCTAAACACGCTAAAAGTACTGATTATTTACATGGAGTCTGGTGGAGATATGCTGCTCTAAAAAGGGACAATGAAGCATGCATAAAAGTAAGCCAAGTCTAAGTATGTGCATGGCTACCTATACATACATACATACACACACACACACACACACACACACACACACACACACACACACACACACACAGGATCTTTCTCTTTAACAGAAAGGTTTTTTCTCCGTAAGAATCCTTTTCATTATGTTGTCAGACACTTAGAATAATAATCTGAGCCTGTCAGCGGCAACATATCATTGATTAAAACAGCACTGTAGGCGGACACTAACTGAGGGTAAATATTTGTCCGTTAGGGTTACACTGCAGCCCGATTCACGGCTGTCGGTTACACTTACACACTGCAAAACGCCAGTGAGGATGAAATGGAGTGTGTGATTCACCTTCAGCTCTTTATCTTGCCTCTTGAACTCCTCGTCCTCGTCAGAGTCGCAGTCGGGGAACTGGTAGATCTTTATCCCTTCTCTGTCAATCTCTTCCCTCAGCTGGAAGGACAACACACACACACACACACACACACGCACGCACACACGCATGCACGCACACACAATGTGATGGATATCATTAGAAACGCACACACACACACAAGATATAATGGATATCAGCAGAAATACACACACAAAACAGAGACACACACACACACAAGATATAATGGATATCAGCAGAAATACACACACAATGTGATGGATATCAGCAGAAATACACACACAATGTGATGGATATTAGCAGAAACGCACACACAATGTGATGGATATCAGCAGAAACGCACACACAATGTGATGGATATCAGCAGAAACGCACACACAATGTGATGGATATCAGCAGAAACGCACACACAATGTGATGGATATCAGCAGAAACGCACACACACTTTGGAAAAAGCCTGATATCGGCCAGACTCTAGTTTCTACATATGCTTTTCCTTTGAGTTGTGTAGATTTCCCCCCCTCCACCTTTATTAGATAGAGAGACAGTGGACAGACGTGAAAGGGGGAGAGAGATGGGGGACGACACGCAGCAAAGGGCCGCAGGCCGGACTCGAACCCGGGACACTGCAGGACTCAGACTACATGGTATGGCAAGAGCACTTCCTCAGTGAGCTATAGGCCGCCACATGTGTGTAAATTGAATTAATAAGAACACAGGACAGACCTACGTAAGTGTTTCAGCCGAAAGCCTTTGTGTTGTTTTCTGATGACTGAATGAACATCGACTACTTCCTTACCCGCTCTTTGAGTTTCTTGATCTCGGAGGGAGTGAGGCAGTCGGCCTTGGCAATGAGAGGAACCACGTTAACTTTGTCCTGCAGCGCCTGCATGAACTGGACGTCAATGGGGCGGAGCCTGCGGGACGACATCATCACGGAGCATTTCAATAACACGCATGAACAAAAATGCCACGTGTGTGTGTACTCAACTGTGTGTGTGTGTGTGTGAGTGTGTTTGTGTACTCGACTGTGTGTGTGCGTGCATGCGTCTGTACGTGTATGTGTGTGTCTGCGTGCATGCATGCGTGTGAGTGTGTGTATGTGAGTGTGTGTGTGTGTGTGTGTGTGTGTGTCTGTGTGTGTGCGTGCATGTGTGTGTGTGTGTGTGAATGCATGCATGCATGTGAGTGTGTGTGTGTCTGTGTCTCTGTGTGTGTGTGTGTCTCTGTGTGTGTGCATGTGTGTCTGTGTGTGTCTCTGTGTGTGTGTGTTTGTGTGCGTGTGTGTGTGAGTGTGTGTATGTGTGTGTGAGTGTGTGTGTCTGTGTGTGTGCATGTGTGTGTGAGTGTGTGTGAATGCATGCATGCGTGTGAGTGTGTGTGTGTCTGTGTCTCTGTGTGTGTGTGTGTGTCTCTGTGTGTGCATGTGTGTCTGTGTGTGTCTGTGTCTCTGTGTGTGTTTTTCTGTGTGTGTGTGTGTGTGTGTGTGTTTGTGTGCGTGTGTGTGCGCATGCGTATGCTTGTGTGTGTGTGTGTGTGTGTGTGTGTGTGTGTGTGTGTGTGTGTGTGTTTTACCCGTGTCCAAAGGGAGGGATGAAGTACAGGCAGCAGTGCACGCGGTTGTCCTGGATGTTCTTCCTGTTGAGTCCGCTCTCGTCTCGGAAATAATGTTCGAACTGCTGGTCGATGTAGTCCGTGATGCTCGTCCAGCTGCAGGAGACACACACACACACACACACACACACACACACACACACACACACACGTTCAACAACGGTCATTAACGCACAAAAAAAGAAAAACTGTAAATTGTGAACAGGGTAAATAAAGATTGGGATTTTGAACGATTGATCGTGCAGGCGTAGCGAGAAGGAGGAATTAGGATCTGGGACGCCACACTGCTTTAGGAACCAAAAACGCTGCTTTTTGTGTGTGATTATAACTTAAATAGTCTGAAAAAGGGTTAAAAGCTTAAAAAAATGTAGAAAAAAAGCGTAACCCCCTCACGACTCAGTGTTGTTGACGGCGTCCCCGAAGCCCGGCGTGTCCAGGATGGTCAGCTTCAGCTTCACCCCCCGCTCCTCGATGTCCACCGTGTGCTTCGTGATCTCCACTGTCTGATGGATCCGCTCTGCAGGATATAAATATATATATAACTGATACCAACTGATACCAACCGATACCAACTGATACCAACTGATACCAACCGATACCAACTGATACCAACCGATACCAACTGATACCAACCGATACCAACTGATACCAACCGATACCAACCGATACCAGCCGATACCAACTGATACCAACCGATACCAACCGATACCAACCGATACCAGCCGATACCAACTGATACCAACCGATACCAGCCGATACCAACTGATGCCAACTGACAACCGATTGACAGCGGACCGAGACCACCTCTTCAAGCAGGTCTCGGCCCCCTTTTGGTGCGCACCCAAGTCCGATTTCCGCTTTCTCACCGGACCAAACGCACCCAACTAAAGGCTGTCATGTGAAGTCTGCTGCTATGTGTATTATAAAATAAATGAATTCTTATCTAATTAATTGTTATCTGTCTTTTTTAACATTTATTTCTATTTTGTTGGATATGTTAAACAGCTGTTGTCTTTTTTATGTTGAATTTTAAATGACTCACCTTCCGCGTTGAGCAGTTTTCTGTCTTTATGCAGATCAGTGAGGAACAAACTGTTCACCAGAGTCGATTTACCCAGACCAGACTCACCTGGAACACACACACACACACACACACACACACACATACACACACGCACACGCACGCACGCACGCACGCACACACACACACACACACACACACAGTTGAGTACACAAACAGTCAAGTACACACACACACACACACACACACACACACACACACACACAGACACACACACACACACACACACACACACACAGAGAGACACACACACAGTTGAGTACACAAACAGTCGAGTACACGCACACACACACACACACACACACATAAACACACATGCATACACAAATAGTTGAGTACACACACACACACACACACACACACACAGAGAGACACACACACAGTTGAGTACACAAACAGTCGGGTACACGCACACACACACACATAAACACACATGCATACACAAATAGTTGAGTACACACACACACACACACACACACAGATATACACACACACACACACAAACACACACACACACACATTAGATTAAATTTGATTATCAATGTTTCAAAACCACGATACGCCACAAAGTCTGAAGAACATCTCTGAACTTCTGACATTATTTTGTGCTCGTTTAGATACAATAATAATAAATAATCTGATAAAATAATAAATAATCTGATAAAATAATAAATAATCTGATAAAATAATAAATAATCTGATAAAATATCAGAAAGAATAAAATCATAAAACCAAACATAACAACGTTAACGCCGGTTGTTGCTTCTGCGACTTCTCTCATTCCTCAAAATTAACACTCATCTTTTCACAGGACACAGGAAACGTGTGAAAACAGAGCACACACACACACACACACACACACACACACACACACACACACACACACACACACACACACACACAGTGGTAGAAGCTGCTACACACACACACACTCTGCTGCTGCAGATTTCGGATTTGATTCACACGCTGAAGTACAAACCACAATATATCCCGTATATAAATCCCAGAAGAAGAGATTTTTTTCATAATATGAGCACTTAACAATCTTACAACCATGTAAAGCCCACTGGACAGACATGCAGCAGGAACCCTGCAGACATCCAGCAGGAACCCAGCAGACATCCAGCAGGAACCCTGCAGACATGCAGCAGGAACCTTGCAGACATCCAGCAGGAACCCGGCAGACATCCAGCAGGAACCCAGCAGACATGCAGCAGGAACCCTGCAGACATCCAGCAGGAACCCTGCAGACATCCAGCAGGAACCCTGCAGACATCCAGCAGGAACCCTGCAGACATGCAGCAGGAACCTTGCAGACATCCAGCAGGAACCCAGCAGACATCCAGCAGGAACCCTGCAGACATCCAGCAGGAACCCTGCAGACATCCAGCAGGAACCCTGCAGACATGCAGCAGGAACCTTGCAGACATCCAGCAGGAACCCGGCAGACATCCAGCAGGAACCCAGCAGACATCCAGCAGGAACCCAGCAGACATGCAGCAGGAACCCTGCAGACATGCAGCAGGAACCCTGCAGACATGCAGCAGGAACCTTGCAGACATCCAGCAGGAACCCTGCAGACATCCAGCAGGAACCCAGCAGACATCCAGCAGGAACCCTGCAGACATCCAGCAGGAACCCTGCAGACATCCAGCAGGAACCCTGCAGACATGCAGCAGGAACCCTGCAGACATCCAGCAGGAACCCTGCAGACATCCAGCAGGAACCCTGCAGACATCCAGCAGGAACCCGGCAGACATCCAGCAGGAACCCTGCAGACATCCAGCAGGAACCCTGCAGACATCCAGCAGGAACCCTGCAGACATGCAGCAGGAACCCTGCAGACATGCAGCAGGAACCCTACAGACATCTAGCAGGAACCCTGCAGACATGCAGCAGGAACCCTGCAGACATGCAGCAGGAACCCTGCAGACATGCAGCAGGAACCCTACAGACATCCAGCAGGAACCCTGCAGACATGCAGCAGGAACCCTGCAGACATGCAGCAGGAACCCTGCAGACATGCAGCAGGAACCCTACAGACATCCAGCGGGAACCCTGCAGACATCCAGCGGGAACCCAGCAGACATCCAGCGGGAACCCAGCAGACATCCAGCGGGAACCCAGCAGACATCCAGCGTATCTCACCTGCCACCATGAGGGTGAAGTCGAACCCCTTTTTCACCGACTTCCTGTGCACCTGGTTGGGCAGCGTCGCAAAACCAACATAATCTTTCTCCTGGAAACAGACACACACAGAAAGAAAGACATTAACTCAGCTTCTGGTGACAGGACTCAGGAACCAGGAAGGAGCTTATAGCATTCCCCCCACCCCTAATAATTTGTCTTAAACATTGGAAAAGCTAGAGCAGGTAATAAATTAGATCTCCAACTATCTACAGAGGTCCCGGGACATGTCTGCACGTATCGGAAAAAAGCTACAAAAACCTAAAAAAATGGTTGAAAAAAACTCAAAAAGATGAAAACAAGAAGGCGAAAAATGTCGGAAAAGCAGCGAAGACTTTGGGAAAAACATCTTTAAAAAATTTTTTTTTTTTAATTACCTTGCGGGCGCCCGGTTGGTAGAGAGCGCGCCCATGTATAGAGGCTCAGTCCTAGACGCAGTGGGCCTGGGTTCGACTCCGGCCTGCGGCACTTGGCTGACATTTTTGTTACATCCAACATCTTTTGACATTTTTGTCAATTTATTTGACATTTGTTCACATTTTTGTCACTTTTATTGATAATTTCTCTTTGTTTTTACACTTTGTTTTAAAGTTCTTTTACCAATTGTTTTTTCTCCAAATGCTATAAAAATTGACAAAAAACACCCAAATTCAATGAAAGTAGTGACCTGATGATTAATTTAACGTGTGAGGAGCGTCGTTGGGAACCGTCCACGTTACTTTTTTTGGAAAATTAGTTTGAAAGAAACCCAAATTTCTGATATAGAAACTTTTTAGAAAGAGGTCAAATTAGACCTGAAGACACCAGGAGGGTTAATTTATTGTTTTATTTATTTTGTTTTATCTATCCTAAAGATCTTTTTATGGCTGGAAGTTTGTTATTGTTATTTTTTATACTGTTTTTCATATATTCTGTATTTTTTACACCTCCTTATTCTCTATTCAAGTGTCTTGTAAGCTGCTGGAAATTCAATTTCCTTGCGGGAGTCATCCCAAAAGGATCAATAAAGAGAAGTCTGAATGAAACCCCCGTTGGCTCTTTGTGGAGGTAACCACGGCGATGCTAACTTCAGGGACGGCCTACAAAAACCATCACACCCCTGCAGCGCTGGCTGTATGTAGGGCATCGTAATGGCCGCCGCACTGCCTTCTGGGTCAGATCTTCCCTTCACAGCACTCTGCACTCGCGTTAGTAGGACACTCCCATGATGCCTTGTGATGTTTTATTGAAGCGGTGGTAAGAGCGGGTGGCGGAGAGAACGAGAGCCCTGAGGTTGCCCCAAGTATTCATAATACAGGATGGTGGGGGGGGGGGCAACAGGACGGAGGCATCCGAGTGCACAAGAAGCTGAAAGCACAGTACACAGGAGACATGATGGAATAGATTATATATATATATATATATATATATATATATATATATATATATATATATATATATATATATATATATATATATATATATATACTGTATCACTACACACAGGCCTGATATACACACACACACAGACACACACACACAGACACACACACACACACACACAGACACACACACACTGACACACACACAGACACACACACACACACACACACGTACACACACACACACACACACACACACAGACACACACACAGACACACACACACACACACACACGGACACACGGACAGATGTCAGAGTGAGAGGGCTGCCAGTGCTGAACCAGCCCTGAGCGGCTGAGGGGGGTTCGGTGCCTTGCTCAAGAGCACCTTGGCAGTGCCCAGGAGGTGAACTGGCAACTCTCCAGCTACGACTCCACACTCTGTACTTTGGTCCATACGGGGGCTTGAACCTGCGACCCGATCCGATTCAAAACCCAACTCCTTCACAGGGCTTTTATTCTGAAAGTCTCAAAGGTGTTTGGAATGAATCGATTAGTTTTAGTCTCTAAAATGTCAGAAAACAGTCGCTCCCAGTTTCTCAGAGTCCAGGCTGGTGTCTTTATGGGGGGGCGGTAGTACGTAGACGCTAGTTCTGGGTCTATCACTAGGTTCTCCGCTGCAGAGCTGTTAAGCGGGACTACTTTTTGGGAGCTGCGTGTACATAGGGAGATGTGTGCGGGGGTGCATTTTGTCCACGTTGACATTTTGTTTGCAAGTCACTCCCACGCACACGTACAGTATCACAGAAATCCACAGATCCAGATCCAGATCCAGACTGCTGCGCCTGACTCAGCGCTGCCGTGCAACACGACATCAGACGGCCTGAACTGGGAGGCAGGATGACGGGGGAGTGGGGGGGCGGGGTGTGTGGGGTGGAGCGGGGAGTGGGGGCGGGATGAAGGCGAACCGTAGGAAACTGCTCGGGGGGATTTAGGGGATCTGGAAATAAAGACGCTCGCAGACTAGAGGAGATGGATAACACCGTGTGTTCTGTACGGAGGCCCTGAAGTGCAAATGGAATAGAACAGAAGAGAATAAAACAGAATAGAATAGAATAGAATAGAATAGAACAGAATAGAATAGAACAGAATAGAACAGAACAGAATAGAATAAAACAGAATAGAATAGAACAGAATAGAATAGAATAGAATAGAATAGAATAGAATAGAACAGAATAGAATAGAACAGAATAGAATAGAACAGAATAGAATAGAATAGAACAGAATAGAATAGAACAGAATAGAACAGAATAGAACAGAATAGAATAGAACAGAATAAAACAGAATAGAATAAAACAGAATAGAATAGAACAGAATAGAATAGAATAGAACAGAATAGAACAGAATAGAATAGAATAGAATAGAACAGAATAGAACAGAATAGAATAGAACAGAATAGAATAAAACAGAATAGAATAAAACAGAATAGAATAGAACAGAATAGAATAGAATAGAAGAGAATAGAACAGAATAGAATAGAACAGAATAGAATAGAATAGAAGAGAATAGAACAGAATAGAATAGAAGAGAAAGCCTTCATTATCATTATACACAAGTGCAGCACCTGTGCAACGAGATTGAAGCAAAACCTTTACAGTGTCAACATGAAATATAAAAACAACAACAATAAACAACAACAACAACAACAACAACAACAACAACAGCTGTAAGTTAATCACAGCGACCACAACAAAGGGATCATGTTGGTCTGTGGTGGTGCGACACAACAAGAGGCGTTGATTCTGTATCCTCTCCTCTCTCTCTCTCTCTCTCTCACACACACACACACACACACACACACACACACACACACACACACACGTACACGCACGCGCATAGCGGGTCTCTTACCTCTGCATCTTCTGTGTCATGAAGACACATTCCGGAGGAAACATCAGTCCGTTTTAGAAGCAGATGACCAGAGTCAGACGTAACAGACAGAAAAAGAAAAAAATCAAAATAAAACATCACGTTCAGACTCATTAATCGATGCTTCATTAACTGTGTGACGCGTTAATTAATGAGGGCTTACCTGCCCGGGGCGCGCGGCTCCTGTACCTGCTGTTAGCCGTCATCTTGGACTGAGTTTGGGATGTGATGCGTCCGGACTGAAAGACAGAAAGAGTGTCTGTCTGTCTGCCTGCCTGTCTGCCTGCCTGCCTGTCTGTCTGTCTGTCTGTCTGCCTGTCTGTCTGCCTGCCTGCCTGCCTGCCTGTCTGTCTGTCTGAGTGTCTTCAGCCTAATTTATGCCGCACAATATCTCTCCGTCGCCGCAAAGAAGATGGACGAGGTCCAACAGAAGCGTTCACAGGCGCAGAAATGTTTCTAAATCACACAAAAATACCCACATCTGTCATCTCGTCGCCGTGTTCCTGCAGCAGCCGGTGTGCTGTCATGCTGCAGACTCATTGTGAACAAATGTAATGGGAAGGACGTGCAGTGCGCGCACGACGCCACGCGGTGGCGCTGCTGCCCTGCTGACAAATCTCTGTTTCAAGACCATGACTGCGAACTTTTTAAGGCGAAAAGACGAGCTTCAGTTGTAAATGTGGACATATGTTCAAGTAACGCACTCGCTAACACACTCTTTATGTGTCCGAGAATTAATTTGGTGCTTGTAAATTGGATAGATTCAATATCAGTGTGAAAATTCGCTTTATTTTCTCCTATTATTTTCTCCGTTATGACAATTATTTTCTCAAACCATCCAAGGAAGACTCACCACGAGCTGTGAGATTGTGAAGCGAAGGTTTCTGCTCATATAGAAGCTAGAAGTCCGTATGAAATCAACCTTGTTTAAAGAAAAACACGTTTTATTCGCGACGTAGTGGAGAAAAACTACACTACCCACAGCCCTAAGCGTAGCAGAGACGTGTCTGATTGGTGGAACTCGTTGTTACCATGGAAATGTTAACAGAACCCGCGAACGGCTAGCTAGCTGCTACCACCTCAGTTTCTCAGTCTTACTTTGTCTGTTTCCCGAGTTTTTTTAATTGTTCTTTTGAATCAAATGTTTTATGTACACGGTTCATTTCGTAGCTGGCTGGCCGGGCTCCATGCAGATATACTCTATAGTTAGCTTAAAACTCGTTAAATTAGCTTAAAACTCGTTAAATTAGCATTTAATGATACGTCAATGGAGATATTGAACGGGAGAAATCACTTCCGGATGCAGAGCCGTTAAAAAAAGTGGGCGGACACTCTTACGCTCTATTAACTTCAATAAAATAATAATAATAATAATAATAATAATAATAATAATAATATATTCAAGCACTTTCAAGTGAGAGACACAAAGTACTTTACAAAGTTAAGAAGCCAACAGACAGGAAATAAAGACAATATTAAACAGCAGCATAAAAAACAGCAATTATTCAGAGAGAAAACGCAGAGAGTAGGCCTAAATAAATTAAAAATACATATACATACACATATATACATATACAGTACATATACATATACTCATATACTGGAGTGTAGTCTAGACCTGCTCTATCTGGTCTAACCCTACTCTATCTGGTCTAGACCTGCTCTATCTGGTCTAACCCTACTCTATCTGGTCTAGACCTGCTCTATCTGGTCTAACCCTACTCTATCTGGTCTAGACCTGCTCTATCTGGTCTAACCCTACTCTATCTGGTCTAGACCTACTCTATCTGGTCTAGACCTGCTCTATCTGGTCTAACCCTACTCTATCTGGTCTAGACCTGCTCTATCTGTAAAGTGTCTTGAGATAACTCTTGTTATGAATTGATACTATAAATAAAATTGAATTGAATTGAATTATATATATATATATATATATATATATATATATATATATATATATATATATATATATATATATATATAAGCTGGCCATGTAAAAGCCATCACAGTCAAATATAGAAGTAATAAGGAAGAAGTACTTACATCCTTTTAATTTAAAGTGGCAATCCTTTAAAAACAATTGATTCCTGGTTGATTTGACATTTGCATTTGAGAGACAACAGTTAACTTGTGCTGAGTGTGGTAGTTAGGAGCATGAAACTGAATTATTTAAATGAAAACAAGCTCTTTGGCAGTTTTCTCCATTGTTTACACATGAAAAATGGAACTTTATGCACAA